>JAAEAF010005598.1:0-64304 GCA_011037195.1 Triatoma infestans
TGTGCTTCCGCCCCCGTCCACACACCTAAGTTTGGTTTGGTACGTTAAGCCCGCCTAATAATTCGGCATTACTTTCCTTTTTTACTTGTTAATGTGAAGTTTTTTTTTTTTTAATTACAGGTGTTTAGTATGAGATTTCCCCTTGGGCATTCCTGTTCATTGATCTTGTTGCCTTAGGTGTTTATACGTCATGGAAGTTTTAGGGTAACAATATTACACACTGTTAACAATCTGGGTGTGAACACTCCCCTACCTTTTCTCTTATGGCAGTTAATTTATTTATTTATTTATTTTTTATGGGATATACCCGGAGTACCTGGAAGGTCCTAATTGTGCCCCCCCCCCAGACTTTCTCATGCAATCCAGTCCTCCAGCAGTGGTCCCTAGCCTACAAATAACACTGCCCGATCCCCTGGACAGTGAGCTATAGAGGGCTCCTAGGAAGAGAAAAAAAAAATTTTAAGGGCAGTATGCTGGATTCGAACCCAGATCCTCCGCCCGGCAGGTTTATCTTGTTAATACAGTTATAAAAATAGGAAAATTGTTTTTTTTAGTTGCAAATTTTTACTCAGCTGCCCCCCTAACATAAATAGAGGTGATGGGATACATGTTGGTTAGCACCATGACAACAGGTATTTATTTATAATGCATTTACATTACAGTCCAGAAAGATGAGCCAATAACATAGAATAAAAAACTATATAATATTTGAAATTTCTCAAATTCCCCGAACCTCACTAAAAAAAACATTTTACCCCCCCTAAAAAAATGTTTCAAATAAATGTGATACATTTTTAACTAGCATTAGGTAGGTATAAAGAAACCTCGTCATAACAGTATATGTGAAAATTCAAGTATCCCCACACCCCAAAAAAAATTCTGTAAAGTCGCATTTTCCAGATAAGTGATTTTCTTCAAATTTGGAATAATACTTTTAATTTACATTAATATAATATAGATGTAGAACCATACATTATACTGAAATATTGAGGTAAGCATAAAAAGTTACTGTTTTCCACACCATCAAAAATCCCCCCCACTTTTCCTGATAAAATATTACAAATAATTGTGAAAGACATTTATATGTTGGGATAATCTACGAAGTTTAAAGAAAATCATTGGACTCGTTTTTTATGAAGTCCGCGAAATACTAAAAAAAAAAAAAAGAAAAAAAAGTAAAGTCGCACTCTTTCATTGATGGATTTTGACCTAATTCTTCGTCAGAAGCGGTGGTGATATCTAAAGGCAATTTTTGGTAATATTTCCGCTTACCAAAACAGTAAGAGAAAATAAATAATTAGTTATGTAACTTCCGGGGAGGTGAATAGTTAGTTCACAACAACCAAAAGAAGATCTATTGGCATGTTCTTTAATGCTAAACAGAGCAGATTCACCGCCCCATTCCCTTCTGATATTCCAGCTTCGAAGAAACATTTTTGACAAAGTTGTACTTCTTTCCAAAGGACGGAGCTGGCAGACAGGGGTACCTACTCCCTTGTGCCAATGCATCCTTCCTGTACCCTCTCTGGATATTCTGAGGATAGCTTCCTTCGCTACTCTCTCGGCCTTAAGGTGAAGAGGTGTGAGATTGAGAATAACCTCCATCCCAGCTATGGGACAAGTCCTCATTGCTCCCGTCATGCATACACATGCAGGACGTTGTACTTTACCAAGGGTTTTCTTGGTAGTGGCTAACTTGGCCTTACTTGCCATGCCATCGCACCATAGATGATCATAGGTCTCACCATTGTGGTTTACATCCATTTCAGGGTATTTGGTGGAACAACCCCAAGTTTTACCATCCATATTTCTGCATACCTTGAGAACACGAGGGATCTTTACTGATAAAATTGTTTCGTTATATCTATTCCATAGGAACTTACTGTCAAAAATCACCTCTAGGTATTTTAACCCGCTTTTTCTAATCCATCTCAACTCTGCCCAACCGGGATATTTTGCAGATGTGGAAAGTATTCTTCTTATAGTAAAGCGTATTTACTATCGTGGCTTTTCTTGATTAATATTCAACCGCACAGACGCAGACACCACTTACTAGTCATTCCTAATCCCCATAAAAATAGGAGTAAGAGAAAGTAAAAATATATACAATCGGTTTTGAAAAATCAAAATGGAGAAAAACGCTTTCACTTTCCACGTTGATCTTTGATATTCGGATATTCAAATTTAAGTTTCATTTTATAATCAGACATAGGATTCTCGAAGACGATTCTTTCAACAAGCTTTTCCACTTCCAGAAAATGGAATTCCAATCAAACAAGCTCTACCGACAAAACCTGAAAGGCTAACTACCAAGCTCATGCAATGCATCGATTTTTTTGACCCCACAATGGCTCTTTGATTTTGTTGGAGAGATTTTCAGTAAATCTAAGCATGATTATTTTTATTTTTATTTTTTTGACGCCCAAACATTTCTCTTGCAGTATTCACTCGTTGAAAAAAACATTGTCCGTTGTAGCGTAGATTGGCTTGGCCCCTCCCCACAGACAATAACAAAGAAAAAAAGTCGTAAGAGAATTTTACTGTTCTAAGATTGAGGATTTCATTAATCATGAATTCATCAATATTGCAAGGCATGTTAATTCCACGACTTGTTACTAACTTATCATTCCAACATATCATTGATACCGTAATAGCCAGGCATTGATACCGAATTGTAGATTATTAAAAATCGTTCAAATTAGTTGATAGCAATTTGAATTTTTTTTTTTTTTTTTACAATGCGTTATTTTTTTTTTTTAATTCAAGCAAATTTTAATAATAAAACAGAAATAATTTCATTCATTCAAGTTGTGTAACATTAATACTCTATTTATATTAATCTATACAAGTATATTTTTATTCCATGACTTTACTTTTTAATAAGAAAGTTACTTGTCCCTAAAGTGTAATGGAAAAAAAATATTATTTGTTAATAGTTACATAATATAAGATATTATTAATACCAGCCTAGATATACTCAAGAATTTTTATCTGTTAAAAAAAAAAAATAAATGAATAAATAATTATTTGGAAATTGTATTATTAATTTGTTTTTGGTGAAGTAAACAATGGCGCCAAACGAAAAAAGTAAAGTCTGGTTACTTAGGTAGGTGTTATAGGTTTTCATGGATTGATTACTTTTCACTTTTAGGATTGTTGATTGCTCCTTTCTAATTTGTCCAATTTAACAATTTGAATACTGTTCTTCTGTATGACCTTTCGATCTTCTTTATTTTTTACATCATTTTAACGATTATTGAAAAAATATTTTAAAACAAAGTAAGGAGGTCAACAGTTAGAATGAGGTAACTATTATTATTATTATTATTATTACTATTATTGTATGAGTAAATGTTTATGAATTGAACCGAGGGGAACAAAAATGGGGACAGAGATCACCGTTTTTCTGTAAATATCAGAGAGAGAAATAGAAATGATTATTTCATTTATAAATGACGTATAATATTAGATTTTTTTAATATGAATTCATTAGTTCTTTATTGCTGTATCTGAGAATAATGAATAGTTATGTCGAAATTCATTCTCAAATAGCCTAAATATATAATTCGCTCGACATCAATTTTTGTAAGAATTTTAGAAAATGTAAGCTTAAAATGACCGCATGCTTAGATTCCTTAAACTGGTCCTATTATTTTAATTATTATTGTAATCGCATACATTATGGGAAGTAAACAGCATCCTCCATTAACGGATAGCTTTTTTTTTTTTTTTTTTTTTTTTTTGTTGCGTTTGGTTCCGCAGAGCTGGAAAGCAGCAGAGATATTTGCCTGAAGCCTCTCTTTTTTTTTTGTGGTCACTGACCGAGTTTTTGGGCGTTCGCTGCCCAAGCAATCAGGATGTTTTCTGGGTCGAACAGTGTAATAACATAGATTGCCATCTCCCAACTGTTTGACAAATGCATCCTGATGATGGGCGCACGCTCTGAAAAAACGCGGTCGATGACCATAAAAAGAACAGACTATCACGATAGAATTATGCATCTTCTCGGATAGCCAGACTGCACTGACGATACTTGGGGCATTCAGAATCACTTCTTCCATAGTCAGGGAGTGTAGAGACTCCCTAGTGGCGATGTCCCGACAACACAAAGTGCGGCTGGTGAGGCACAACAAGGTGCGGGACACAAAGGGATTAAAGGTAATGAACTAGCCGACCAACTGGTCAGGAATGGAGCGAATACTCCTTTCTGTGGGCCGGAACCTGTTCTGGGAATAGCCAAAAGTATGGCGAGGGCGTCTCTGAGAGAATGGACTCGGAGGGAACATAATCGTCACTGGAGGCTAATACTGGAGCAAAACACGGCAAAATGGTCATGCTGTGTAGTAGAAGAACCAGACAGACCCTGGGTTTAAGCAGGTATCAAATTTTTCTGATAACGGGCCTGTTCACAGGGCACGGCAGGTTCAAGAAACATCTGCACAAGGTGGGATTGGTTGATTCGGAGACCTTGTGCAGACTGTGCCAGGAGGAGGAGGAGACGGCCTCTCACCACCTGTTATTTGATTGCGTTGCGATCGGCAGAACGAGATCTTCGGCACTTTCAGACCGGAGGAAATCTACTCCATGAAGGACTGGTGAGGAAAGTTCTGGACCTCATGAAGACGGGGGCTTCCTCTACTAGCTATTGAGGGGTTGGCACAATAAGCCTCAATGGGTAGGCTGCAGTGCCTGGGTTTGAGCCCCCCCGTGTTAATCTAATCTAATCACGGAAAATATCTCTGAAGCTTTTTTATTTTTTATTAAGGGGATATGCACTGCGACGTGAAAGATTTAAATATACCGTCCCGGAGCCTTTTCATCGTGCTGCCGGCCTCCGAGGAACTTTTTCTAGCTACAGATAACACGGCTTATCACCGGGCAGTTGAACCATAGAGGCTCCTAGGAAGAGAAAAAAAACCTAAGGGATTCGAACCCAGGAACTCTGCCCGGGAGGTTTATCTTGTTGATACAATTATAAAATAGAAAAATTGTTTTTTATTTACCAATTTTTACTCAGCTACCATTAAATACAACTCGTTTATTTGCTGTAGAATATTTTACAATTCCTTGGCAAAGGAGCAGTATAAATTACATTTATGTACATTAAATCAAAACTTAGTTCCCTTTTCTAATACAATACTAATAATGTTGAAAAATAAACAAAAGTAAATGTAATGAAATAGTAATAATAAAATAATAAAAAAGATAATACAATTGTAGATACCCTAACTGTCGATAAATAAATAAAATAAGTCACTAAACATAAAAACAAACTTTGACTAGGAGGATCATAAAACTACAAGTAAAAAATAAATACAAAAGAATATTAAAAAATAAGAAAATAATAATATACTGGCCTCAATATACATTACTATTATTATTTGTCTGTGGGGAGGGAAACCCTACGCTACCCAAAGCCTCATTGGGCCCATATAGCTACCCCAAGAAAAACAACAACAAACCGGGTCTATAACGAAAATCCAGACCCGGATCTAATCCATCTAAGATTCACCGTAGTCCGAATAAATCGGATAATAACCTTAAGCGGATGCCACAATATACAGATAATTTTTTGTGGTGGTTGGTTCCGCAGAGCTGGAAAGCATCGGAGACATTTTCCGTGTTAGCCTGCTTCATTTTGTGGTCATCGACCGGTTTCGGGCGTTCGCCCATCTTCAGGATGCGTTTTTCAGACAGTGTGACAACACAGACTCGAGAGTAACTTAGTTTCACACTAACTGAGGTGTATTTTTAAAAAAAAAAAAAAAAATTAAAATACACCTCATTAATGTGAAACTAAGTTACTGCTCGAGTTTTGTTGTCACACTGTCTGAAAAACGATGCCTGATGATTGGCGAACGCCCGAAACCGGGTCGATGACCACAAAATGAATCAGGCTACCACGAAATGTCTCCGATACAGATATTCATTGGAAGAATACAATGAAAGACGAAATAGATTTTCTATTTTTTAAAGTTGCAGACAGAAATTTAAACAGCGAATTTACTTTTAACATATTTAGGCAACTAAAAAAAACAACAAATCATTTTGTCAGTTGGGGATAATGTTTCATTTAAAACAAGGTCGTTTAAAAATTTTTGGACCGGTTCAAACAAAAGGCAGGACATTCAAACAGAAAGTGCTGGATGTCGTCCTTCTTATCAAGTTTGCAATTATGGCAGACCCCCCTCCGGATAGAATACAAATCTTCTTCCACGCAATAAAATTCTACCAGAGAGCCAGCATTACATAAATAGAGGTTGATGGGATACATGTTGGTTAGCACCTTGACACGTATTCATTTGAATGTATTTGCATTATAGTCCAGAAAGACGAGCCAATAACCCTTAACAAAACCATATAATATTTGAAATTTTTCGCATTCCATGAATCCCATAAAAAATAAATTTTTTCTAAAAAAAAAAAGTATCAAATAAAAGCGATACATTTTTAACAAAGTATTAGGTAGTTATGAAGAAAATCGTCATAACAGTTTTTCGAGAAAATTTAAGAAATCCAAAAAAAAAAACAATTCTATAAATTCGTACTTTCATTGATGGATTTTTGACCTCAGGTGCGGTGGTGATACCTAAACGGAATACTTCCTGCGATTTTTCATTTTTAAGATACTCAGACACTCACACACATATATATAGAGCTGGAAAGCATCAGAGACATTTTCCGTGATCTTTTTGTGGTCATCGACCAAATCCTGATGATGGGCGAACGCCCGAAACCGATCGATGACCACAAAAAGAAGCAGGCTATCACGGAAAATGTCTTTGACACACATATATGTATGTTGAATACAGACCATGCGAGATAAAAATATTGTGTTCGTCCTCAGAAGACTTCAAAACATATTATACTTCCGGTGAAAAGTTAATTTTGAAAATGAGTACGCTGTTGAGGCTCCTAGAAATCTTGGAAAATCAAAGAGCGATTCGAACCGGTGACCTCCGCGTTGCTAATACAGCATTTCTAATGAAATGTACTTGGTGTGATGTGTTGTAGAGTAGTGATAGTGTGTAGCACGAGCGGTTTAGTAAAAAGGGCTTGTAAGTATATATGTTTAAGAGAGTGAAGTATCAGAAATAAGATAGTAAGTCAACACTGCTAACAATAAATATATTCTATTAAAATAATAACTACAAGTTATTTGCAAATAAATTATTAACTTATTAATATGCACTGATGCTAAGAGAGCGAAAAACAAGTGTTCTGCTTCGGTGTCTACAAGAAACTGTCTTCTATGTTGTTCTAATGTCTTCTAATTGTTCGTTCTGTGAGAAGAATGGGGTTGGACAATGCTATCAAGGTTCATGAACTCTCCCAGTAACTGAACTTCTTCTATCTGGCTTGTCCTTTTGCAAGGGAATGTCAATATTCTTTTCAAACTAAATATATTTTTATATTTCTTGCATCCATCACACTAACATAAAATGTGTCATGGTATGTGTGTGAACAAAAAAAAAACATCTCGAAAACAAACAAAAAATCGCCCCGATAGTTTTAAATCAGATATTCCCCCCCCCCCCCAGTTAGTTAGCCCACGTTTTGTGACCTATTTTCAAACTTATTTGAATTAATGTTGTTTGTTGTAAGGAACAAGCAGTGGACAAATAATTTTCAATTAAATTTCACCCATTATCTAATTCTATTACTATCTCTTCTCCTTAACTTATAATGGTCCATTTTCACTTTTTCTCTATTCCTTTAGTTAAAAATAGGAATCACTAATTGACTAATGACCTCCTTATTTCGATAGACCTTATTTCATTTTACGCTTGCTTTTTACTTTTTCCTTCTGTGTCATGAATTAAAAACATTGAACATTATTTATATTATTTAAATCAATAAACTGATTATTATTTTGAAACATAGTTCTACTTTACAAATATGCCGTGTATCAAATTTCAGAAGCCCATATTCATTTAATAAAATTATTATTCACTTAACTTTTAAGATAACAATAAAGATAATGTAAACCTTGTGGGTGGATGAAGTTTATATATATATATATATATATATATCTGTAGGCTGGCTGTTATAGTTCCGCCCAAGGTTAACAATATTCTATTTCTTTATTAGGCAATCTATAAGGTATTTATTTTTATTGTTCTAGAGTTTTTGTTTAAGGTTAAAGCAATTAATTTAGACTTTTCATTATAGAAAAGTCAACAGTTTCTTTTGTATTTTTACTTTCTCTTACTCCTAGTAAAGAGGAAGTATTGTAATCATGTCAAATTTTCAATATCGAGTTTTCACCGGAAATATCCGTTTTTTGAGGTCCCCTGAGTTCAAAAAAAGTGGTTTTTAGTAAATGGTCTGTGTATGTGAACAGCATAGCTCAAAACATGAAAAATCGAGAAAGTTGAAACTTGATATTCCGTTTTAGGTATCACCAGGGGATCTTGACAGTACGTTATCTGTCAAAATTCCTCAACCGGAAGTCTCACTTACTACTAGTTTTTTTTTTTTTTTTTTTTTTTTTTTTTTTTTTTTTACGATTTTGGCGATTTTCTCAAAAATGACTCCGTCGATTTTCTATAAACTTGGTGATCACTACTATACAAAGAGCTTAAACTTTTATTCAACATTTCTCAGGAAATTCAGTTAAGGGCACTTTTGGGGAAGGGATGGGGTTAAGTTTTTATCTAAAGTGCTATTTTAGTTTATTAGACAATTTTGTCTTCTTAATAATGTTAATTAGAATTAAATATGTTGTTGAAATTCCAAGTTAGAAAAAAATCATATAACCGGAAGTGCGTTTCTTTTTAACACTTTACTAAATGCTTTTTTTTCCACTTTTTCGCGATTTTCTCAAAAATGGCTCCGACGATTTTTTTTGGAAACTTCTCATATAAACTAAACATGCAAAGATCTACATCTTTTATTTTAAACATTTCTCTGGGAAAATTCATTTCAGGGCACTTTTAGGGAAAGGGTGGGATTACAGCTTTCTCTAAATTGCTATCATACGATAGTTGATTATACAATTCTATCATCTGAACAAAATTAATTAGAAATAAATAGATGGCCAAAATTACGAGTTTTAAGAAAATTAATAAACCGGAAGTGCACTTTTACTGAACTGTTTTTTTTTTTTCAGTTTTCGACGAATTTCAATAAAATTTGATACATTAACTATAAAATTTGTAAAATTGTAATTTTGAAAACTGGAGTAAGAGAAAGTTGTTGTGATTATTTCACACCAGATTTTTACTTTAATGTTCAATAGTTTTCACAATGTTTTTCAACCTTTCATAACTCGCAACATACCTGAACCTATATTTAAACTTCCATGGCACACTTAAATTATAATGATCAAAAAAAAAAGACCAGAATATCTTTTAAATATATATTTTTTAATACAAATACAATGCCTCATTACTATAACAATTTATTATAGATAGCACAAGACAATTTATTATAATTTGCTAAATATAAAGATAACAAATTCTTTTTCTTCCTTTTGTTATAATTTCACAAAACTTAGTACGATATCTGAGACTGATGTTTTTACTATTTCTTACCGCAAAAAAACGGAAGTATTGCGATTGAATTTGAGTTTTCACCGGAAATACATGTATTGGGGTGCCCTGATTATGAAAAAAAAATGTTTTTAGCGAAAGGTCTGTATGTATGTGTATGTGTTTGTTTTAACAGAATCTCTCAAAAAAAACAAAAAGTCGCACGAAACTCAAGCTTGCTATTCCGTATAGGTTATTTCTCCGATATCTGTCACGAAGCTTTAGGACAAAATCCATCAACTACAAGTGCAACGTTACAGAATGGTTTTTTTCTTTCAGTTTTTCGTGATTTTCTCGAAAACCGTTCCAACGATTTTCTTTAAACTTCGTTTGCTATGTATACACATAAATACCTATCACTTTTATTTGAAACATTTTCCTGGGAACATTTATTTTTGGGGGGTTCTGAGGGGGAACAGTAGCGTTATACTCCTCTAAAAAGAACCACTACAATACATGATTTTGACTACTTATACAATTTAAGTAAGCCTCTTAGCTTACCAGCTCACTTATACACATAAGAAGTATTGATAGAATTCCAAATTTGATGAAAATCGCTTTTCAGAAAAGTGCAATTGTACAGAATAAGTTTTTATATTTTTGTACGAAGGTCATTCAATAATAAGCAACGAGTCAAATCGCTGTAGCTCAAAAACGATTTATTTAATCAATACAAAACTTTGGCTATTTTTCAACATTTATACACTTGTCCCCGTCGTTCTTCTAATTTGTGTATACCTCTGGCATAAAATTCTTAGGGTTGATCTCGAAGCCATATTTGCACCTGATATTTAACTTCTTTATTGGATTGAAAATTGTTTCCCATGTAGAGCCTATTTACAGGGTCCAAACAAATGGAAGTCCGATGGGGCGAGGTCGGGGCTGTGGGGGGATGTCCATGGATCTCCCACCCCCACTTTTTGAAGTTTTTTTTTGAGTTAACTGTGCCGTTTTTTGGCGCACGTTGTCATGAAGCAAAATGACACCCATAGTCAGAAGTACAAAACGTTTCGTTCGAATGACAGGCCTTATTTTATTTGGAACATATCACTGTAATACTGGCTCGTTGATCTTCGCGTAAATGGGAGATTCGAAGGAGGAAGTTACAACTTCAACCGATCGTCCACTTCGTTGCTCGTCACAGACACTTTACACGGCCACTTTTAAACTGTTCTACTACCCATTCGTAAACGTTCGAACGGTTTAAACAATTATTCCCAGACACTTTCAACATTTTTTTCGTGGAGTTCACTACATTTGATACCCTCTGCAGCTAAAAATCTAATCACTGATCGTTGTTATTCCAAGGTGCGATGCTCGAGCGGACTCTCCATTGTTAACTGAATACATTTGAGGTTATGCTTACCAAATACTCTCGAACAGCTGAGATGAGAAACTAAGTACAAGGATGCCACCTTGACGCACTGAAACTATTGTATGGATTAAACGAACCGGTTCTGAGCTACAGTGATTTGTCTGTTTGTTGAATGACCCTCGTAATTTTCTCAAGAACGGTTTTCTTTAAACTTGGAGTGCTTGCTGCGAAGATAGAAACGTTTCACTTTTATTTGAAACATTTTTGTGAAAAAATTGATTTTAGAGGGGTATGGGGGGGCTGTTAGTTAGTTTAAAACTTAGATTTCTACATGCTTTCCAAGTTTTGGCATACAGGCCACTTAGGTGTACAATTAAAATCTCCATCACAATTTTTATGTCCAGCTCAACTGAACATTGTAATTTTTAAGAATATTTCCTCATTATATTGTATAAATTGGATATAGGAGAATGTTATATGAGTGTTATACCAAATTTTGTTCAAGACATCTTCTTTGCGACGACGAATTTGGGACAAACTTCAAAATCTTCTTCCAAGAGTTTTATCCGTGAACGATTTCTTTTGGCCAAATGAATTAATTGCCTTCCTCGTATTTGTCTCTGAATGGGTCACATTTAAAATGCTTGAATACTAATTTCGAAAATAATTTAATTAATGAGCACAAAATTTTTTTCGCGTCATATCGGTTGAAAACCACTGGTTTCATCACATAGTTTCTTCCAGACAAATCAATATGTTTCTCTCTCAGAGAAAACATATTTCTATGTTTGGAAACAAAGTTATTCAATTAAATGAGTTGCTAACATTTTGGACTCTCTGGTTTTTGTTATGATCTTTCCTTTCAAACAAATAAATAAGGGAAACGAATGTTTGCAAATTTATGAGTTGGTTGTTCTTGAAAACAGTCGTCGAATTAGTAGGGGTCGAATAAGAAATGTGCAAAGTGAGAGTGTCCCTAAAGTGGAAGCAATGGCTGTTTATAGATAGCGCTAGTTAAGTGTATAGCACGCGGACTCCTGAAACTAGTCGTGACTTGTTGGCAGCCAAAGATATTGGACTAAGTAGCACATAAAGTTCATCCTCGCTGCTGGATAGTGAGAGTTTCCCTTCATGGTTATTAAAGTTAAAACTGTTCGGTACAGCAAAATAGAATAATAGATTGTTGATTCTTTAGACTGGTCGTTGTGATATAATAAGCATTTAAATCTCTCATGCCAAATTAATGTCATATATATATATAGATGTTTATCTGAATAATAGTCGGAGATTATACAATTGGAAGGAAGCAAACGGAGGAGAAATTTGACGAAGAACCTAAATATTTAACCTTTAATAAGTAATTAGTATAGGAGAAGGGCAACGGATGAAGGAAGAATATGTCGATTAATACTATTATGTACAATAAAGGAATATGATGTAGAAATTGACGGAAGTGAAATAAGCGAGACGAAATGAGCGAAAATAAAAGAAAGACCATAAGTAGAAAAATCATTTTATAACCATTGCTACCTAAAAACCTTTAATGACTCTATTTTTTTTTTTTATAAATACAAGATTTGGGATAGAAAATATGTAAGCAGTCGATGTATTAATAGGTATTTTAGAAGAATGGCTAAAAGAATTCAGCGTGTAATAACCAAACTTTAGGGATGGGTCAAAAATTATGGCCTTAGCACGAAAGCAAAAATAAGTCTGCTAGACGTTTGCCAGGAAATCCTTTTCTACAAAATTATTAGCGAAAAAGCTGGTTACATATGATTTTGGTTTTTTCCACTTACTTTTTTAAAATTTTACAACTTTTTCCAAAAATGTATTAAATCAAAATTTGTACCTACGAAAACAATATATAAATTTATCTTCCGTGACCCATTTGATCCAGCTACAAACAGGATAGCTTCTTTTCTTCATAAGTTAATAGAGAAGCGCCAAATTTAACATTGACTGAAACGCGGAATCAATTTTGCGAGATGTAGGACACAAAATTGCAACTTTTCATCAAATCTAGTTAAAAATTTTGATTTTTTGGAGATGATAATTTGTTAAGTGGCACTTCCTAATGGCTGAGTAATCATGTGTTTGCAAAAAAAAAATGTTAGGATTTCGACCAGAGCTTATCATGGTTTTCAATGAGGAAATTGCGTCGATTGTGATTATGGAGACGAACAAGATTGAATAATCTGAAAGCCTTTATTTTCTCTGCAATACAGGAAGCATTGAGAGTAATTGATATTTTCCTGATTGATTGTCAACTGATATGGTGTGTATGATAGTCGGAATTATTCTGATCCTTGTATGGATGAGTGTTCCCGCAGCATCTAAGGGAAATGATGGTGGCATACTTTTTGGCAAGTGACCTGGAGTGACTTTTTAGTTTTGTGTTTTAGATTGTTTGGAGCAAAGGCAGGCGAAGTCTTCACGAAGGATCTAATGAGGCAGAACTGTGAAAGTGATAGAATGGTGTTGGTCTGCTCAAGATGCGCTATCACTCTTAGAATTTGTCGGGCCTTTTGCCTTGGCCACAGTCGTATGCATATCAGAACGGTGGAATTAGGTGCATGTAAGGATGTTGGTTTGATGAGTGATAAATAACACCTTAAGATTTGGTTTAAGATATATAATTGATATATATGTATATGACTGACTGCCAAGGACTTTACACTAACTGAACTGAACTGAACTGACAGACTGACGTGGCTAAGAAGATATGAACGGAGCGATATTAAACTGATGTGTCAATCAACAGAATTCTATCTGAATGATGTCTCATTGCCTATCTCATATATATATATTAAGGGTGTTGTGAGGAGATGTTGGTTGTTGAAGATGATAGATAAATAACACCTTAATATAGGTATAAGATATATAATTGATATATGTAATATATATAACTGACTGTATACCAAGACTTTACACTAACTGAACTGAACTGAACTTGACAGACTGACGTGGCTAAACGATATGTACGGAGTGGATGTTTGAGTTTAAGACTGAATTTTTCAGAATGGTTTCTGACTGTCTCTCTCGTATTTATATACACTCTCCGAGCCCTCTCCTCTCTCTGTGCGCGAGGGGCTGTTTAGAGTGGTGGGGGTTCAGCTAGAGTGGATGAGGGTGGGGGTCACTACCCTACATATATATATACTGGCCGAGCCTCTCCTCTCTTTGCGAGAGGGGCTGTCTCTCTCCGATGAGTGTTGGGGGGTTCACTCGCTAGCGTGGATGAGTGGTGGGGGTTCACTATCCCTACAGTGCATATCTTGTGCCTGCACTGAAGATCTACAGAAACGAGAAAACCTGTATCATCTTCGTTTTTTTTTTTTTGAAGCCGCTGTCCTCCCTGAGAAGCCTTGTTAGGGCTTCTGACAACATGTTCTGACTTACGTAAGCTGCCAAAATAAATTCCCATCCCAAATAATCTGAACTTAAACAGATATTTCCGGCTTTTGTTTTCAAATCACGATTAGGTTTTTATATTATATACTAGTATTTTTGTTAATAATGGAATGTGGAATTCTAAAAAACTTGTTTATTTTAAACAACTTAACAAAAAGAATTTAGTTTTATTGAGTACAAAGAGTTTATTGTTTTTTAAACACTGCACTCGAAATACATACGACATTAAAACAACTATACAGTGTATAACGCAATGAAGCCTCTAGAAATTATATCAAAACCTTTATATCTATTTTACTCATGTGAAGTTATCTCTAATATCACAATCATTTAATATTTAAGTTGAATATAGTCGATTACATTTCTTAATATCATAAACAATTACTCTGTCAACAATCTCCAGTCTTTGGTTTCTCCGGTAACTTCACACATTTATCTCGCTGGAAACTGGTTATCTTTGTTTCCAGACTGTTTTGGTTTTACAAGGCATCGTTTTTTTAACTATGGAGGTCAAAAAGATCCAGCCCATTATCTAGCCTCATTAACCATTACACTTGTTTTATTTGTTAGCTACTCTTCAATGCAAATCAATAGTTTCTTGGATATAAATTCCATAACACTCGAAGTATATTTCCACACTTTTCTACGAACAAAATGTTAAACAATATAGTGGACCTGAAATATAGTTGTAGACTGGTTACTATAGAAGTCATTCATTTAGACCATAATATAGTCTCTCACCCTATCTTAATCTGGCGCCAAATAAAAATTAAGTTCCGAAATCTAGTTTCCTACTTTTTAAAACACTAGTTTTATTCGATAGTATTCTTTCTAATAGCTCTCTATTTTCATAAAATAAATGTCAACTGAAATCAGTTCTGAAAAATATATAAGGTAATCTTATTAATTCTATGCCAAAGAGAATGGTAATCAGAGACCATTAATAAGATAAAGAATTTCTTTAAATTCATATGATGACAAAATCATATATAACTTTATTCCCTGGCTACAGAACAAAGATTTGTAAAGCTTCTATCCTGTCTTTCTATTAAAGGAATATACATATCTAATGTTTCCAGTTCTTGGAAGGTAATATAATTAAATTAGGCAGTTAACAACATAAATTTCCCCCAAAACTAAACAATTACCTATAAGTATAGAATTGAATTAACTCCACAAGATTATATTGAAAAATGAATCATTTAAAGGAATAATTAGGATTAATTAAAATATTTAATGGTAAAAAAAATAAATAAATAAAAGTAATTGATAAACATTACACATTTTAGAGAGTTGTTTTAAAACATTACAAAACAAAAACATACATATTTACAGAGTAGAATAAAAAATCAGGTTTGTGTTATAGAAAGCTTTTTAAAATATTTGAAACACATGTCACATCGTATTTTTTTTTTTTGACACTTTACCTCAATGACAACTAATTATTCATATTAAAAAAAGGCATTTATGTCAGACTAATATTTGATTTGAAGAAAGAAAAAAAAAATGTAGTTGAAATTGATTAATTTTGTAAACATTTTAATTTCTATAACAACATTAACATTATCAATTTTTTTCATGATAAATAGGTGTCAATATATTTTAAATCTGCAAGTTATGTTAATAACCTAATTGTTATTAATATCCTTACAGTTTGATATGTTATTAATATCCTAATTAATAATAGGACTTCCTCCTTAATATGTTATTCTTTCAATGCTAATTGACAGATTTCAAACTTATAATTGTTACAAAATTTTATTATTAAGATGCCTTTAATATTGCTTATATAATTGTGTAGGCCTATATTATACTTAGACTGACTGTATATGTATAAGCCAGTAGACACCGGAAAAATAGTAACAAATAAAAATGATTGGTTTCCGTTGTATAATGGAGTTGATGAGGAGAGAAATTAGGTTAGATTAATTAGACGACATATGAAGACACTGTTATAATATAGCTATAAGCTTACACACACTGCACTGGACTTGTAATGATATTAAAGAATAAAGGGTTAGAGTAGAGTTATGACACGATGCGATGTATGGTTGAATCTGATAGATCGATGTCTAGATCTCTCAGTGGCTTATATACAGGTTCTTCCCACTCTAGCCTGCTTTAGTCAGAGAGTACCAGAGAGAGTCTGTTTTCTCTCGGTCGGGCTTGCGTTCTCTCTCTTGCCGTTATATCAAGTTTCCAGTTGTATATCAAGTTTAAGAAAATATTAGAATCGTTTTGTTTGCCAACATAGCGAAAAACTGAAGAAAAAAAACTATTCAGAGAAATCGCACTTCCGTTTGACCAATTTTAATCCAAAAACTGCTGAAATACTTACTGTATCTGTCCTGTACCATTGTGATATCCATGTGGAGGAATATCACTTTAAAGCTTATTGCGTTCTTTTTATGAGTTATATTGTTACTTCAACACATGCCCACACAAACACATAACACACACACACGCACACAGGGTAAGTGAAGAATAGTAAATAGTTTTGCAATGAGATGTTTGTACGGCAATGGCCCTAGGAGTTTTTAATGAAAAAGAATTCTTTGTTGCTCTACGTTTCAGTTACGATTGGTGCCCTTCTTCAGGAGCTCTTTAGTGGAGAAGAGGGTAGAGTGACCGAGCGAAGGGTGTTGATGTTATAGTGTAGCCTTGGCTGTTGTGAATCGCATGATCGAATGATGTTGCTTGTTTTAGAATTTTTATTTTTCTAATGGGATTAGTTTGGTGAAGTTGGTTCTTGAGAGTTGTTATTTGCCCTGAAGAAGTGCACCAATGGTACCCGAAACGTAGAACAACGAAGAATTCTCTTTTCTTTGATTTGAATATCATTTTAAGTAAATAGGTTTTTGGTTTTAGACATATACAATTTCGATATTACAGATAATTAATAAAACTATTTTATATTATTTAAAAAATTTCGACAAATTTACATGGAATTTCGTGGAAAATGTATTTAATGTACTGTAAATCTTATTTGAATGGAAATTTATTTTATATGCAGTTCACCTACTTTTACATGCGCTGCACTCTCTTAGGTCATTATGTTAGAGTTAAATTAGCCCCATTGATTTAAGGTGGAAATGTTGGTCAGTGTCCAAAAAAACTTTCTCCAAATTCAATGGCTACGTAATACATATATTATAAAAATACTTTTCTAGAAATTATAATTAGTTAATTCAGCATGTCATAATTGCACCATTCCGTTAAGTAATCCTGTCGTATGTCCTTCAGGGGAAATGTTTTGTTTGCACAGGGAAGTCTTATTATTTTAAAGAGAATTTTAGTTAGAAATATTTACTGTTGTAATAGTAGTATTTTTGGATTTAAGTTTTCATCGGAGAAAAATATGTTTTAAAGTGAATTTTTTGTTTGTTTTTGTTTTAAGATATCTATTGCAGTGCTACAGGTTGATAGTGACTGATAAAATAAGGGCAGTGAACTGATACTATGCTCACAATTTATATTTTACAATTGACTTTCTGAGGAGAAGAGGGTAGAGTGACCGAGCGAAGGGTGTTGATGTAGAATGTTAGCAGTGGCTATTGTGAATCGCTTGAAGAATGATGTTGCTTGTTAGGTCTTTTACTTTTCTAATGGGATTAGGTTGGTGAAGTTTGCTCTGTGGGAGTTATTATATATGCTTAAAAAAAAATTGATTTGGCGACTGTTGTCTAGCCCTCAAATGGCCGACGATTTTATTCTTACTTCTCCTAGCACTTGGTTGGGACTGGACTGTTCAGATTGAAACTCATTCGCCGTTACATTCCAATCCGGAGATGAGTAATTGAAGTGCCCTTAGAGCTATTATTGTGGCGCCTCGTTATGGCTGCTAAACAAACTATTGAGTGTAGCTTTAGTGTGGCAAATTTGCTGGTTTGATTCCATTACATTTATCTTACCATATTTTCAAAAATTTGTCCAAGTAAATTGCTTTTAGGAGAGTTTCTGAAGTAGTTGTGATGGAAGGACAAACAAACCTTGTTATATGTAGGACGACCTTAACTTCTGGCAGAAATTAAGAGAGGATGGAGCAGGTTTTGTTTGACTTGAAACATAGAGCCAGTTCATCCACATTGGAGCCAATCCATTATTGAAACTTACGATTGAAGCCCAACAAATACTTCATATTCCTTCAAGGAACATCTCTAGGCTGCATGTAATATCATTCAAACAACAGTTTTCTTAAAGAAGCAAAGAGGAAGAAGGAGAAGATTGATTCTTTACCAGAATTAAATGAGAAATCTTAACAGATGAAGAGAAAGAATCGCCTATGTAATATGAAATAAATATACTTATGAATTTTCTCCGCAACAGCGCTAACAACTACATGCTGTCAACATCTGACACTCGACCGCTCCATGGATGCCATATACTGCGCATCTGACCAAATCTATCAGCCCTCCTTACGAAAAAGTCAAATTGGATAATTTTGTCTTTGAACAAACTTTTTGTATGAATGTATTAGGATGTGTGTATCGATATCTGTGCGTACAAGTTTGCCTGAGTGTGCACAAGTTGTGTATTCTGACAGTAGTATGAATGTATGTGTGTATTTATTAGCGAGAATGAGATATGCGAAAGCACATTTGCAAAGGATAAAGTAAAGGGTGTTTATATTTTCCTTGTGGAGGTTTATGCTTTTTATAAGTATTAAATGCGTCTTTAGTACAACTCCACAAGCTAATGCTTAAAAAAAGCATTAACAGTTTTCAGCCAAACTTTCAAGAAGCATTATACAAGCAAGACAAGTTCTCAACTAGAGCTAGTTTTTTTTATTTAAGGCGCGGCCATTTAGCACCCGAAGCCTTCTTAGTGCACTGCCGGCCTCCGGACAGTATTCTCTCGTTGTAGACAATACTGTCCATCACCGGACAGTGAGCTGTAGAGGCGCCTAGGAAGAAAAAATCTAAAGGTAGCACAGCTGGACTCGAACCCGGGATCCCGCGTGGGAGTCCAGTACGCTAACCACTTAGCTATTCCCTTCCCTTAGAGCTAGTTAACAAGCAACATTTAAACGATTGCAAGTGTCAAATAATGTGTTTTCATATACAACTTCATCAACATCATCGTTTCCTGCAACTATTTCACTGTTTGTAAAGAAAGTTAAAGCCTACAAAAGTTAAAGCCTTTCACAAAGATCAGATTTTTCTGTCGGACATATCTATATAAGGTTATCTTCAAAACCTGTAAACATTAAGGAACTTGAATGAATGAATGAATGAAAAAATTCTGTATTTAAGTCATAAGACTATTACAGTGAGTTTGAGTTACATATACATATAAACAACATAAATTCATTTCAAATATTAAAACAAAATTTTTTTTTATTTTTTTTCCAGAAAGAAATTAGATAAAATTATATAATAGAAAGAAAAGGAATTACAAAATCATCTAGAGAAAAAATAAATTAAAGTTACTCATTACAAATAAACGCTCTTATCTTCAGAGCTGTTCGAACAAAATAAGTAATATTTTTAATTTCACTGATACTGGGCGACAAAAGAATTGAGTAAAAATTACCTTCATTAAAATTCGAGTACATTGGCAAATAATGTAACCTAGCCGAATGATACAAAGGACATTCAATTAAAAAATGAAATAAATTTTCAGGTTTTTGTAGATTACATATCGAGCAATTAATTTGAGGATCCAATCTCACGGTGCAATTATTATATGTTAATTTGACAGTATATTTGCCAGAGGTACGTAACTGAGCCAGTGTTCTAAGGAAAGCGATGGGGATGCTATAATGAAGATAACTATTAAATTGCTGTAGAGTGACTATGTTTCTATAAAATAAATTGTAGGAACGTTGGTTTACACAATCCAGGTCTCTTAGTTTAACAGAGTTGCTAAATTTTACCAAAATAAGATGTAGTTGTGTTTTAATTTTAACGGGGTCGCTAAAAAATAATGGGTCATACGCTCCGATACCCTCCAACAATTGACGAAATCGCGATATCCAGTTATACTTCCCCGGAGCAGTTTCCACGTTATCGAGATTCAACAATTTTGTGAAGCATAGTTTCGGGTAACGAGAATAATCCATTTTTAAAATCTTTAGGATCCATTTAAAGATGAGTTTAAGAATAGTAACACCTATATGTTGTGAGCCAACCTCTAACCTGAGTGGGGGGTGGTATTAGAGAGTTGCAACAATCTTTTATAAAATGATAGCTGATAGGCTTCCAATTGTTCAATGAAGTCATGTGCCCAGACTGGCGCAGCGTACAACAAAGAGCTCAAACTTATGGCCTCATTCAGTTTTTGTCTTGCTTCCCAGGATCTTACTTTAGTTTTGGCACAAATACCAAGCACCGTTCCAATCGATAACTTATTCCTACAGGAAAATACCTTTATGGCTCGGTTAAAAAGACCAGAGTACATTAAGGAACTTATGTTCAGTAAAAATACCGTTTAAAGATAAAAACTTTAAACTAGAAATCTACTTTACTGAATAGATGTTCAGTTTTTCGTGATTTTCTCGAAAGAGTCCACCAATGATTCGTTTTAAATTTTGTACATAAATAGGGTGTGTGTGATTTTTTTGTGAGATAGGGGTATCTGATGTTATGCTTCTTTCTCAAATAGCATTTGATTAAATAATTGTATGTGATAAGTGTTTAGTGAGGAACGAAGTCCCACTGTAAACAGTGATGGACAGAGTTGTTTGTAACTAGAGCACAGTGAAGAATGTCGTGTGATTGTTTTTGTTTTTACCGTAGAAAAGTTTCGAATCATTCTAGCAATTTCGAAATTTTTAAAAACGGATTTCAAAAACAACGGCTAATATAATCCGACTAATTTGGAGAATTTGGTAAAGAAATAATCTCAATTTATGTGAAATGTAATAATGTTTTGTTTTTTTATGAGCTCACAACTAAGTAATTGTTCCATATATCTCAGTGCACGGATCAATTCCAAGCGTTGAAATAATTTGTAGATTTATTCGAATAATTTTTTTAGGATGTGGTTAACAAAACCTAGTTATGTATTAGAATTACTTTGTGAAGAGAACATGTGGTAAATAGAACTCAAGAGTGGTCATTTTTTATTAACAGAAAGTAAAAGGATACAATGAGAGGAAGTTCGATTTAATCTTCACTTTCAATAATAACCTGTCTGTCTGTACGTAGTAGTAATAGTAGTAGTGTTGGTAATGTAGGTAACTCACCATAATAATACAATAACAAACCACTGCGCTCACACAATGAGCACACTGTCAAATTGCGAAGTCTTCACTATACAAAAGAAATGTCTAATATAACGCAATACATGACTCTATTTAACTGCTTCTAACTCCACATTGCGCTGAGAATTATCTCTCTGCTGTACATTTTACTACCTTCTTTTAGTTTATTTACGTATTTTACAATCTATTTGTTACAGTCTAATAATAATTTTATTTATCCTAATTATTATTATTATTATTATTATCTTTTTACCTTCATTAATTTTCTGTCTATGAGCATTATCTTCTGTTTATGTTTAACTTGTTGCAGTTATTTATATAATAAATAAATATAAATAATACTTCGAACTTCTCGTTAAATTAATTTATTAATTCTTTGGTGTGGAACACCCCATTGCTGTTTCTAATTGGTAGGCTTCAAAACAACATATATAGTTAATGAGAATTGTGCTAACTGTTATTAAGGTATGAGGACTAGCTTAAGCGGCGAAGAACTTAAAAATATCAAGTTTGAACTTGATGCGAATATCCGTTTTTGAATTATGCTGGACATACACACATACAGAGAAATTGAAGTAAAATTTTTAAAAACCACTTTTTTGAACTCGGGGAACCTCAAAATATGTTTTTTTTTAGTGAAAGCTTAAATTAGATTAGATTCTAACGGGGGAATTGGCTCGTCAGCCTATGCCATCGCGACACCCCAAGGATCTATTGTGGCACCCCCCTAGTTGGAGACCCTCCCCCTATCCTGTCCTTAACCGAACTGTGGAATTGGGGGGGGGCTCCCAGGTGGTCAATCAGAGCACCCGCCATCAGAGCACCCTCTCGAGTCCTGCTTGCCTTAGAAGACTTAATAGGTCCGAGAGAGGGCCCTGGCTGAGGCTTGTTGGCACCAGCTTCTCTTTACCAAAGAGGCGGTACCTAGCCAAACCAGCCTCTCGCACTGACATACCACATGCAGTGCCGTCTCCTCTTCTTCCTCACAAAACCTACACAGGCTATCCGTTGCGACGCATGTGCTTATTTAGTCTACAATGGCCAGTGAGAACGTTCCAAACTGCTTCTAGTGAAAAGTTATTTTACGGATCGTAGAACTTCTCTACAGTAGTAAAGCAGCGCTGAAAAGCTGGGTGTTTATTCCACAGCTTTTCCATTCTTAAACAATTAGTGGAAGAACGAATTGGAAAAATAATAGTATTGGAAATAGTTTAGTAAATAAGTTTGTGAAAATTGCTAGTTCACATAGTGTATTTAGTGATGGTGATTAGCGCAGGTACTACAATCTAGGTCAATGCAAACCAAGAGACAAAAGCCAAGAAACAGTTAGGGTAAAACAATAAAACTCCCTCCAGCATTATTTGAAAGGATTTGAACGAACAATTAGAAGACATTCTTTCAACAGCCTGAAACAGACATTCAAGCCAGAACACTTGCTTCAGGAATCGCTCTCTTAAACTCAGTGCTGGTGATAGTGATTTGCCTTTATTCTAGATAAACATCTGATTTATTAAGATATAGTTGTGATATTGTAAAATATTTAAATATCTTTAAAGAAATATATTTAATTTAATCTACCAGTGTTTTCATAATTATTCTTATTTCTCTCTCTTAAAACTTACAAACACAAGCCCCTTTACAAAACCGCTTACGCCATTTCAAGCTACCACTACACTACAACACATCACCAATAACATTTCACAAACCTTGAATGCTGAGTCCAGTAACTACGATGATGAGTTAACTGCCGTTAAAATGGCCCCAGATCCGGTGCTTAACGTCCTGGAAATAATGTTTTATTTATTGGCTCGCAGGCCATGATAATTTTCCTAATTACCTTCAATCTGAATCGGTCATCTTATGAGATTAGTTGTATGTATGCAGCGCATCTCCAAGGAATTGGAAGGTAGAAGTCATTTCGTTCTACAGTGGGTTCCTGGGTACTGCAAGGTATATGGGTGGAATGAACAAGCTGATCTTGCGAAAGCTAATTTTCAGATGGTAGCACTTAGAGACCCGACTGTTATGGGTACCGCAAAGGGCATCAATAAGGCTCATAAAGATCATAAGTGGGCAGTATCTCAGCGTTTGCCGGTTCAGAGAAAAAGCTGGGATTTACAACATGATGTAGGGGTGGCACAGTTCCGGCTGAGCACAGTTCACGACTACTTCAGTAAACATCTTCACCTCATTGGCATTGCAGCAACTCCGTATTGTTCGCTATGCCAGAAAGAAGTGAATATGATTGGAGAGCATCTATCTCTCTGCCTCGCACTACAAGACGTAGTCCCTCCGGCCATTTCTTTTTTTTAATCACGATATATTGCAAAATTTTATTGGGCTACTTGACAAAAATAAGCTAAAATGGCAGAGTCCGGGCGTAGGATGAACAAAGATTTGGAGAAAGTAAAAATTCTTATAAGAGTTATTTTCGGACCAATTTTAATTGACATGTTCTATCTAATCTCTAATTCTATGATGAATTTCTAACCTAATCCAATTAAGTACCTAATTCAGTAAGTAATTCATGTATATGCTTTCTATATCTTTTAGAATACTGAGTGGAACTGATTGTATTACTATTATAAGATGAATGTTATTGTAATACAGATTAATCACACAATACCTCATTCACACTTTTCTTCCTAGAAGGATCAAAAGATCCACCATCTGTCGTCAACACACTTCATCATTAATCAGAATTCTATAACTTTTTTATACACTCATAAATTATTTATTAACTGAAGTGAATAGGTATTATTTATTTCTACACGAATTCTAATTGTTTCTAAATAATCTACTTACAAAATTAGTTGTTCAGTCATTCGTCGCTAAAAATCTGTTTCTAAATAAAAAGAAACTTTGATAAAATAAATAGAGAAATATTATTGCAATTAATATTATTTTCTTTTATTTCTTGTTTACACAATCCTATGTCACTTTTCCTTTTTCAAACATTTTTATGCAATTTGGTTACAATAGTTGTGAAGGCCAATGCTATCTTATGAAATTGTGCATCCATTAACTCCTATCGGCTAAAAAAAAAAAAATACTGATCACTACTTTTGTCTTGGGTAATAAAAAAAAGAAATAACAAATTTTATGGCTAAACAAATGTGAAAATAATAATCTACCATTTAGAGGTTAAAGTTATCCATTTTTTTTTTTTTTTCATTAAACCGAATAATGTTTTAAACAAAAATTCGAAATTATTTGTAGTATCGTAAGTTATATATCTTTAATTTCAGTAAAATATAATATTTGAAGCAAAATAAATTAAATTCATATTTATGATGGTAAGACGGTGAAAGCAGTCTAAAATTAATTATTATATTCTTTTAAAGGTTAAATCCATTTAAATAAATAACCCAACTAAATTCATTCTTAATTATTATAAACTGGTAAACAGAGATTGTTTCAGTGTTAAAACCAGTGCTACAAAAAATCATTTAAACTACAGGCCATAGGGAAGGGAATAGCTAAGTGGTTAGCGTACTGGACTCCCATGCGGAAGGACCCTGGTTCGAGTCCAGCTGTGCTACTCATAGATTTTTTCTTCCTAGGAGCCTCTACAGCTCATTGTCCAGTGATGTGGGCAGTGTTGTCTGTATCGAGAGAACACTGTCCGTATGCCGGCAATGCACTGAGAATGCTCCGGGCGTCAGTGACCATACATGTTGATGCGCCTTAAATTAAAAAAAATCTGGTGTGAAACACTCACACAACTTTCTTCTTACTCCAGTTCTCAAAATTATAATTACCAAAATTTTATTGTTTGTGTACCCAATTTAATGAAATTCGACGAAAACTGGAAAAAACTGTTCAGTAAAAGCGCACTTCCGGTTTACTATTTTCTTGAAACTCAGAATTTATGCCATCTATTTATTTCTAATTAATTTTGTTTGGATGGTAGAATTGTATGATCAACTATGATAGCACTTTTAGAGAAAAACATAACCCCATCCATCCCCTAAAAGTGCCCTTAAATAAATTTTCCTAGAGAAATGTTTTAAATAAAAGTTGTAGATCTTTATATAGGTTGTTGTAGTTTATACAAGAAGCTTCAAAAAATCGTCGGAGCAATTTTTGAGAAAATCGCGGATCATTTAGTAAAGTGGTAAAGTAAACGCACTTCCCGTTATCCGATTTTTTCAACTCGGAATTTCAACAACATATTTAATTCTAATTAACATTATTTAGATGATAGAATTATCTAATACACTGAAATAGCACTTTAGCTGAAAACCTAACCCCACCCCTCGCCCATAACTATCCTTAAATGAATTTTTCCAGAGAAATGTTTCAAATAAAAGTTGTAGCTCTTTGTATATGTAGTTGATATACCAAATTTGAAGAAAATCGTCGGAGCTGTAATTGAGAAAATTGCAAAAAAGTAAAAAAAAAACTAGTAAAGTGGTACTTCGGGCTGAGGAATTTTGACAGATAACGTAGGATCAGATCCTATGGTGATACCTAAACGTAATATCAAGTTTCAATTTTCTACGGTTTTCGTTTTTGAGCTATGCTGTTCACATACATACACACACACAAAGACCATTTGCTAAAAACCACTTTTTTGGTCTCAGGGGACCTCAAAACGGATATTTCTGGTGAAAACTCGATATGGGAAATTTGACACGATACAATATTTCCTCTTACTAGGAGTAAGAGGTAGTAAAAAATTAAAAACTACAGGCCATATTTTTCATACTAGTATAATGAATGTTGCAGCAAAATTTGCGGTATTTTCCATTATTCGAAACTTCTACAAAAGGACGTTCCTTTATCATTTGCGCCCAAGGTGTTTGTATCTGCTCGGACAGCCAGGCTGCGTTGAAGGCGCTTAACTCATGTGTCTTCACTTCCAGATTGGTGTTGGAATGTTCTAAAAGACTGGAAGATCTTTCTTCATTAAAGGATGTGCTTCTGGTCTGGGTTCCAGGTCATATGCGAATCTTTGGGAATGAGGAGGTGGATAGATTTGCCAAATTAGGAGCCTCTCTCCCTTTCATTGGTCCAGAGCCTGCTGTTGGTGTGCCTTCTGGCAGATGTTTGTCGGGCTTTCAGACGTGGATGACCTCACAGCACTCATCCGTATGGATGAGTGCAGTGGGTTGTCGGCAGTCTAAAATGCTCATTGGAGGCCCAGACGGAGCTTTGAGTAGCAGGGTCCGATGTCTTTCACGGACCTCCCTCAGGGATCTGGTTGGATTCCTCACTGGGCATTGTGGTTTAAGGAGACATCTCTATATAATGGGACTCGTGCCTGACCACTTTTGTAGAGTTTGTGAGACTGAGGAGGAAACACCCATGCATCTGATGACGAATTGTTTGGGTTGTGAGGAGATTAGGTTTAGGACCTTCGGCCGGAGTAGGATATCGGTAGAGGATCTTAAGCTGTGTCCTTTTAAGGTTTTGGTCCGATTTGTTCGGTCTGTGGTGAAACTTAGATGGTTAAAACCTGGGCCTGGATTTTCATTCTAGTCTTAGTGGTTGTTATTCTTTAGGGGTAGCTATATGGGGCCTGGGAGGCTTTGGATAGCGTAGGGTTTGCCCTCCCCTTCTGCGAATAATAATAATCATTTGCGCCCGATTTCTTTTGTAAGAGACATATTCCATTTAGAAATGTGCTAATTGTTCAACAATTTCCATTTCCTTAAATTCATTTAAGTTTCACTTTCTCCTTTCCAGCTGGAAATAATATAATATGCGATTTTACCAATGGAGAATTCCTTCCGGGCGAAGGCCATTAGACCAACGCGTGAGGACCACATGAACAATGATCGCACTTTTTTTTTTAAGCATGTATGCAAGGGACGTATTTTTTTTTTTTTTTACCAATATATTTCTCCTATTTGTAATTTGACAATATTTCTACACTATTTTATTTAGGAATGTCCAAACATGTTCTCAGTTATAGCCGTTAAATGTCGTTAACAATTGTTGAAAATGTGGGTGGTCTGCAATGCTGGATAACATCTGGTATTTTATCCGCCGTAGCATGTATACTGATTTTATGCATTGACCGGTTTCGGATTTTCATCCATTGTCAGAGCAAATACACCAAGTTCGTCTAGAGAGTTCATTTCAGCATAATGTTTCTGTTACACTCACACTTGTTGGTTCTATATATGTGAGGAGGTTATAAGGTAGGTTATGTGCATATACAAGGTTATGAACATAACCTCCTCACATATTTAGAACCAACAAGTGTGAGTGCAACAGAAACATTACGTTGAAATGGACTCTGTACACGAACTTCATGATTTGCTCTGACGATGGATGAAAATCCGAAACAAAATCCGGTCAGGAACAAAATCAATATGCATGCTACGACGGATAAAATACAAGATGTCGTTAACACTTCTTTTCTTACTTAAATTTACTTAACAGTAGATGTGTGATATATGGTCTCTTATAAGTTTAGTTTAATCTATTCGAAATGAAATAAAAATTAAGTCGAATATTCTTCGTCAGCATTGCTCAATATTTACAATCGTCATTATATCATTTCATTTTAAAAATAAAAGTTTATAATTCCATGAGAAGCTTTGAAATTCCTTAACATTTATTTATTTAATTAAATGTATTTTAAATATTAAAAATGTGTTGTAACATTTGAATTGTCCGTTTTACTCTGTATTTTTTTATTAAATTAAAATATAGCGATCTTTCAGCCTTTCGCAGTCATTGTTATGCAACATACTTGGGTCTTGTGGGACCCGCATCATTGGTTTGAAGTAAACCGATGGTTTCACCTGTATTGCAATGACTTTTTCAAAGGTCGTTTCTGAAATGGATTTTAAACTAACACTGGTAGGAAAAGTAATTGTTAGTTTTAAAATAGTATTAGAGATAGGCCTAATGGGAGTGGCCACATTTCCCCTGCCTTGCCAGCTCGCATATGGTTTGGCTGACGGAGTCTTCCCTTTCCATTCTCTTGTTGTTGTTTTTCTGTTTCGCTCTTAACTCAGAGCAGATACAATTATGTTCTACACAAAAGGATTCCATCGTATTTGTTTATGAAATCTTCCACTTTATTAATTTTTATTACCTTTTTTACGATATTGTAACGCAGCCAGTGGTGCCATCTAGGAAAGAAAGCTTATACCTCAAGTTCTCTTAGTAGCCGCTGGGAAGAGCTGGCGACTCGCTCTAGTTTTTTCTGTAAGAATTGAGAACATTCTAGACACTTCTCCACCGGTATAAATAGTGGGACCACAGAGAGTTGAGAGAGTTTTCTTGCTACAAACGAAGTGTACGTTTGTGAAAAGTGTATAAAAAGTGAACAAAGTGAACTTTTGTGGTTTAAACTGTGAATTAATTATTATTTAGTGCTGTATTTATAATTTAATGTGTAAAACAATAAATTGGTGTTTTTCTTATTTAAGTTTAGAGTATTTTATCTAAACGAACCCACTTAAAACTAGTTGCAGTAGCTAGTTTAGAGGGGAAAACGTTACTATATGTTCTTTATAATTGTTTAACTGAACAAAGACTTTAGTGTCCTTAATATTTATTGAACATCCAATAAAAGTCAAATTTCTACAAGTGCACACTTCCGCTTTTTTTTTTTATTTTTTACACTGAATTTAGTCTTATATGTCGCGTTTACTTTTTTTATTTATTTAAGGCGCGTCAACATCTATGGTAATTGACGCCCGGAGCCTTCTGAGTGCACTGCCGGCCTCCGGACAGTGTTCTCTTATTACAGACGACGCTGTCCATCACCGGACCTCGAGCTGTAGAGGCTCCTAGGAAGAAAAAATCTAAGGGCAGCACACCTGGACTCGAATCCGGGTCCTCCGCGTGGGAATCCAATCCGCTAACCACTTAGCTATTCCCTTTCCTTGTCGCATTGTAATTAATGTCTGAATAGTCTGTTCTACCTAATTTTAGGCCTTATTTTTTTTGTAATGGAAACTTTGTCTTGTAGTATGGAAAGCATTTTGGAACATTTTTCTATCCGTTTCATGATAGTTCTTTAGTTTTTCTTTTGTCAAGATTTTGTAAGTGTCTCTGTGTTCTTTTTATTATAGCAAAGTAACCATGGTTTTCTCTCTTTTTCATCCATTCCTTCTGTTTTTTTTTTGTTTTTTTTTTTACAGGGGAAGTTGTTTGACTTAATTAAAAGAGTTTCGTCTTATTTTTATTTGATACGTGTCCTCACATAGAAAAAGAAGAACGAATCCATTTGTTCTTAAAAGAAACCTATTACAGCTAAAATACTGTATTAAATATAAATATATATATACTAATCGTGCATAAAAATAAATATTTATTTATATAACTTTTTATACATATAAATATGTATGAGTGAATAATATTTGAGATAAGATTATGAAATTGTAATAATTGATACAACTGGTATACATAACGTAGTCATAACTTAGTAGGACTAAAACGTATTCATTATATCTATGTATATAAAGCGGTAAACTTATCATATAAAGTACTTAGTTTACTTAAATAAAAAGGATTTTTAAAATGAAATTATTCATCATATGGTGATTTTAATAGTGATAATAAAATAAAAAAAAACAGTAGTTTGGTTACTATTTTAAATTCTCTTACAGTTTCGCCAACTAGAAAGAGAGAGAAAAACTAAGTAAGGACAACCTTGTTTATATATATATATATATATAGGTTCTGTACAGCTTGACAATATTCTGTAAATATATACAGATATAATGACATCATAGATATAAACCAGCGGTTTCTGATGGTTTTGATGGTTTCAGTTTCTATTATCAGGTCTGTTTATTAATTTAAATGAGACTAAATTACCAACTAAATTTTACATTCTATGATATCCAGGGAATATCAGAGGCGATTTTCTAATCCCACCTTACAAACTACAGTTTCCAAATGAAACGGAAAAATTGTTTCAAATGAAAGTGATTACTCATACTTGTTATAAAAGTTTTTGTGCTTGAAAACAATGCTGACTTTTGAAGTCAGATAAAAGTAAAGTAATTACCTAATTTTTCAGCAACTTTACTCCAACTATCTCAGGTATCGTGGACGGTGACTAGTTTCCTACATTTTACTCATATTTAATACTCAATTAAAATTCAAGGCCAAAGACCGTTACCATAAAACATCTCAGTGGTCCGCGCCACTAACCACTTGGTTATCGTGGCGCCTGTGAAGTCAGATATATTTTTTTTTTATAACTTTTTTTATTGAACATTTACAACTGCACGAACTGGTACAATAAGTAAAAAAGATATATGTACATATATGTGGCGTGACAGTAGTGAACCCCAGCGATGAATCCCATTTTAGTCAACTAGTTGGTCGCGGAGCCAACGGCGCCTCAGCCGTCTGGGAGGGGAGTGTTGTTGAGAAGAGGTTAGCTGCTAAAGCATTAGGGTGTGATGTTAAGTTTGATAAAATTTATTCTAGCGAGTTTTGGCAAGTTGAGATCTGTAAGTATAGTATGATTGCTTACATGAAAGGGAGCGTTTAATAAGCGGCGGAGTATTTTAGACTGAAGTGTTAGTAGTCTATTGATACTGGATTTTTTCGCCGTTCCGTAAAGCTCAAATCCATAAGTCCCATATTGGTGCAAGTAGAGAAGTATACAATCGTCGTTTATTCTACAGTGTTAGTTTTGAGCGTTTGTCAAGTAGTCTAGCTAGAAGTTTGTATCGTTTGTTTAGCTCAGAACGTTTAAATGTTGTATGGGGATCTTGCAGCCTCGGAAATTGGAGAATTGGTGGAAGAGCTGAATTACGGCAGCGTTTTGGTTTAAACGTATCAAAAGTGGGGGGGATACTCCTTTAAGATGAGCCAGGTTTAGGTCGTTCTTTTGGTTGTCGATGATGAGAAATCACTCTGTTGTGTGGAGCAGAATCTATATCCTGATTGGAGGTATAACTACCGTTACGCTCATATCATGGTGTGTCTCCCATCTCAGTAAGCTGGCTATCCGGAATTTAAGACAAGATCAGTTCCTCATCTACAAACAGCACATCTATTTGTGCAAAAATTTGCACTAAATCCAAAAGATAATCGGTTTTGAAAAAAATGCTGATGAAAACTGCGTAAGTCCATATAACCCACCCAAATAGTGGTTAGCCACATTCAGTTTGGCTTGGGTGGAATTTTTGAAGATATTTTGAATTTTAAACTTGTTTCAGATGGCAGAGAGCTGTTGTCTCTGGACAGTTGGATAGAGTTTATGAAGTACTTAAAAAGTAAGGTATCCCCTTTTTAATTTTAACCGAAATAAAGCTATTCAATAACTTATGTAGCTTCCGGGCATTGTTCGCGTTTGATTTTAGGTAAAATTAGCAGAAATGGAGCGGGTAAGTGTTTTGCCTCACACTGCCTTTAGCCAATATGGTATCACACGACACTTTAAAAATTATGAAGCAATGGGATTAAGATGCGAGGAGTTTTTATTTACCTCAAAAACAAACGAGTGTACCGTTAACAAATTGAATAATGTATAATGGAGGTTGATGAGGAGAGAAATTGGGATTGATTAATTAGACGAGATATGAAGACACTGTTATATATATGCTTACACAAACTGCACTGGACTTGTAATGATTTTATAGATAAAATGGTGGGGGTAGAGTTATGACACGATCTGATGTATGTGGTTGAATCTGATAGGTCCATGTCTAGATCTCTCACTGGCTTATATACAGGTTCTCCCCACTGTGGCCTGCTTAAGTCAGAGAGTACCAGAGAGAGTCTGTTTTCTCTCGGTCGGGCTTGTGTTCACTCTCTTGCCGTTACAAATGCTTGCTGAAAGATAGGTGAAATTGGTAGAAAATAAAGTATAAAGCTTTATTTATAATTATTTTTAAATAATACTGTTTTTATGCACACAATCTTTTATAACAAAATTGCTAAATATTGAATGGCGACAAAATTGCTAAATATTGAAAAAAAAGTAATCGGTAAATTGCACTTCCTGTAAACGGATTATGACAAAAAACATTCTCGTCAGATCTCGTGGTAATACCCAATCGGAATATAAAATTTTGAGGTTCCTATAATTTTTCCGTTTTCGAGTTATTTTTGTTTATATTTCCGTAATACACATACAAACACACAAACAGATGAAGCGCTAAAAAACATTTCCGGAAACATAAAATTTGATACAATCACGAAAAAATTTTCTTTTTACTAGCAATACGAAAATAATTAAACAAAATCAAACAGAGAGGATAGATTTTTAATCAACAGACATGATTGTTAGGATTTGTTCAGCATTATAAATTTGTTGATCAAATAATAAGTAAAAAAAAAAAAATTAATTGTCAACTTACAAACCACCTATCATCTGCCATAATATCAAAAATCATATTTCAAACAGTTTTTTTTTATAAAACTTGGTTATGTGCCAAATTGGCAAACATTATCAGTGCCAATTGTTTCTTACATTGTTTACAGTTAGAAATAGACATGATATTATATAATAAATAGGGGCATACATGTGCTATGTTTGTCCATTGCTGATGATTCTTAAAGTGTGTTTAGTGTTGCATTAACTCATTATTGGATTATTAGTTTGTTTTTACTTTCTCTTACTCCCCTAATAAGAGGAAGGTATTGTAATCGTGTCAAATTTTCAATATCAAGTTTTCACCGGAAATATCCGTTTTGAGAGGTCGCCTGAGTCCAAAAAAGTGGTTTTTAGCAAATTTTCTGAGTGTGTGTGTGTATGTGAACAGTATAACTCAAAAACGAAAAGCCGTAAAAAGTTGAAACTTGATATTTCGTTTAGGCATCACCATGGGATCTGACAGTGAATCATCTGTCAAAATTCCTCAACCGGAAGTTACCACTTTACTTGTTTTTATTTTTTGCGTTTTTCTCAAAAATGGCTCCGACGATTTTCTTCAAACTTGGTATACTAACTACACATACAAAAAGCTACAAAATTTTTATTTGAAATATTTCTCTGGGAAAATTCATTTAAGGGCAATTATGGGGTGGTTGGGGGAGGGGTTAGGTTTTCATCTAAAGTATTATTTAAGTTTATTAAACCATTCTATCATCTAAATAATGTTAATTAGAATTGAATATGTTGTTGAAATTCCGAGTTTCAAAAAAATCGGATAACCGGAAATGCGTTTTTCATTATCACATTACTAAATGATTTTTTTTTTTTTCACTTTTTCACTATTTTCTCAAAAATTTCTCCGACGATTTTCTGGAAACTTCTTATATAAACTAAACATACAATGATCTATAATTTTTATATAAAACATTTCACTGGGAAAATTCATTTAAGGGCACTTTTGGAGGAGGGATGGGGGTTATGATTTTCTCTAAAGTGCTATCATAGTTGGATTATAGAATTCTATCATCCAAACAAAATTAATTAGAAATAAATACATGGACATAATCCGAGTTTCAAGAAAATTAGTAAACCGGAAGTGCGCTTTTACTGAACAGTTTTTTTTTTCGGTTTTCGACGATTTTCATTAAATTTGGTACACAAACTATAAAATTTGTCAATTATAATTTTTGAGAACTGGAGTAAGAGAAAGTTATGTGAGTGTTGCACACCAGATTTTTTTTTTTTCCATTGTTCGGCCAGTGAAGGAATATTTATTAGATAGAGCGAGAGGAACAAGAGATATTGGTTCTTTTTTCCATCTCAATTGCAATAATGTTAACACGTAATAATCAATAAGTAGTTAGAAAAAAACATTCTAATAAATTACTTTATTTTTTAAATAAATTAAATAAAATAAAAATAGTGCATGTATGTATATATATATATAATTTATGTATGAAATTATTACATAATTAGTGAACATTTTGAAGAAGTGAAGACATTTTAAACGTCCACATTTCATATACCCAAGTAAGGAAGTAAATAAAATTATTTATATATTTCATTAAACAATTATGTCTTAACCGAGAAAGTGTGTAAATGAAAAATGAAGTAAATAATATACATCTGGACATGTAAAAAAAACAACATATTTTTCAATGTACTTTAATACATTGATTTTGCTAATTTACATGTTAATGATATAAAATTATATTCTGCAAGAATGTGAATACTAGGACTTCAAGAATCATTCCTCGTAAATTGTCAATACATAAAAGAAATTTAATGAGATCTGTAGAAAGTAGAGCATCAAAAAGCTGGTACTTAATTTTAAATTCGAAGAGAAGAAGCTGAAACAGCTCGATGAATATAATGGGGTTGTTGAGGAGAGAAATTAGATTTGATTAAATGAACGAGATATGAAGACACTAATATAATGTAGCTAAGTTTACACTAACTGCACTCGATTTTATAATGAAAATGATGAGAATGAATGGTGAGAGTAAAGATATGACACGATGCGATGTACTGTTGTATGGTTGTATCTGATAGATATCCACTAGATAGATTCCCACTGGCTACACAGGTTCTCCCACTCTAGCCTGTCTAAGTAAGAGAGTAGTCTCTGTTAAACAGAGAGGGCCTCCTTCTCTCTGCTGTATCTTTGCGGTACTATTACATCATCCCCTCTCCTGAAGAAATTTGAGCGTGCTGCTGAATGATGTATCTTTGTAGTACTATTACAATGAACAAAACAATAAGAGGGGATGTATGACCAGAAAGAATCAAAAAGTAGAATTGAAGTTCTACTACATACTGTAGACGGATAATGACAATACGATAGAATAATAAAGACCAAAACATTTCCGTGTGAAGCGTTGTGTCAAGAATGGAAGAACAAAAGAATGACTTAGGAAGCAATGAGTTGGTATACGTGGTAAGACGCTAAAAGGAAGATTATAAGTTACAGTGTGTAGTCAGGAATGGCAAATAAATGGATCGAATGATTTTTGGCAGTACCCAAAAGAATTCTATATATCTGTATTTGTTTTTTATTTGCAACTTCATTCAGAATGTAATACAATAAAAAAACTGCAAGGACGTGGGAAAACGATTGAACGATTGAAAAAACTTTTCAAACGATTGAAATAATTTGGACTTATGAAATTAGTTTTTTAAAATTAAATTGGATATTTCTGAGAGATAGCAAATCGGGCAAAATTTAATATATTATTTTATCATAACTTTTTTTTTTAAATTGAATAAAATGCAATTGATTTTTAAAAGAATTGAAAAATTATAACATTTATGCAGATACTTTAACACCGGATTTAGGCATTTTTACAAAAGGTTTTCTTAATTGGATGCAGTTAGAAAATTTAGAAACGCAATTTATTAATCTAGAATTGAAAACAGTTTAGGCATACAAATATGTGGATATGCTGAATCCGTTCATCAATTGTCACAGAATGAAAGAGCCACAGAATGTTGCCTTGAAAGCACATGTTGGAAATATGGAAATAGCATTCTATAAAAAAATTAATCTTGTTGTTAACAATTTGTCCGTACACCCACTCTTGGTAAAGTCTCTTTCTGTATTAAATCATGTCCATTCAAAATCTAAAAGCAAGTAAATAGAGGACCATCCGGGCAGCATATATTTCTCTGCATCAGTAATATATTGAAAAAAATCTTGCAAATATTATGAAACGAAAGGTTTGTGAAATGTAATTGGTGATGGTGTATTTGTGGTAGCTTGTGGCGTGAGCGGTTTTGTAAAGGGCTTGTGAATATATATATATGTTTAAGAGAGAAGTATCAGATATAATCAAGAGATCACACTATTTTCAAAATAGATATATTCTCTAAGTAAATTTAAGTATTTTAGAATATCATAGGCATATGCTTATTAATTAACTTATGACTGGCACTGATGCTAAGATAGCAATTCCTGAGCAAGTGTTCTAGTAGAATGTCTGTTTCAGACTGTTCTTGTTTGAAAGCAGAATGCAGATTGTCTTGAAAGAATGCCTTCTCTTGTTAGTACAAATCTTTTCAAATAATGCTGATGTGTCTGTCTGGAGGGAGTGTATTGTCTTATCCTAACTGTTACTTGTCCCTTTGTCTCTTCAGTACCATTGACCTAAATTATAGTCTCTGGCTCTTTCCCCTTCACTAAAATACACTATTTGAACTAGCTAAATCACAATATTATTTTACTAAACTATTTTCAAAATTCTTATTTTCTTTCATTTCTTTCTTCCACTACATTTCTATAAAACCATTAAATTATTATTATTAATATTAAGATAGAATAAATTCGAATTTTTTTTTTGTTTCTAAGTAAATATTCTTAAGTGTTAGATTTTTAATTTGTACAATTTATTGAATAAATATTACTATAACCTGCATTAGATTGCTTTAAATTTTACCTATTTTGGTATATATTGATTAAATTCCATTTGCCATCATCCTTGGCGTGTTGAAATATAGGGTGTTGAAAGTTATGAATGCTAGGTTGATATTATGAAAACTCTGGCCTGTAAAAGTGTTTTTGGCAAACAGCTAAATGAAGTTGATTGCTTGTGTAACAAGCAGATGCTTGAAGTAACTTCTTGAGAGATATATCAAGACTTCTCTTGAATGTCGTTTTGTCGAGGTTTCCTGATTAGTTACTTGATACATTTTTGAATGTAGATTTCAGACTGTACAAATGCTGTTTTTGAACAATCTGAAGCTCTGAATTTGCCAGGCTTTTATGCAACATTTGCTAACTTACAGACTGTAGTAGACCTGAGCATTGGGCGTGACAGAAGGAAGGAGGCAAGAACTTGTTGGTGTCATGCGCTGCTAGAGCTGGCATTTTGAAGCTCCCAGCTTCGTTTCCTCAACAAAGCAAACAAAAGTATTCCATTTCACGTGACGCATGCGGCCCACAATGCGATTTTTGTGGCCGGCAACGTCTTGAAATAAAATAAAAAATAATCGGTTACAATAATAACACGTGATATATTTAGAGCGCTTCTTGTCTACTTTTATTACATTGTAGAGTTGCGAACTTTACAACTATACAATTGGTCATACTTTCTTTTCGAGACAAGTTTAAAAAACCATTTATAAAAAAAAAAGTTCTGATCTATTTTCCTAAAGATGAGTAGTTGAAAACACAAAATCCAAATTGTGCTTTTTCACAATATTATCATAAAATTGAAGAAATCATAAAGAATTTAATGTGGTTTTTTTTAAGATTTCATAGGGCTATAAGAAATGTTGAATACTCGTATGTAGATGGATGCGCAAAGCTGGATAATATCTGGTATTTTATCCGACGTAGCATGCATATTTGTGATGTCCCTGATTGGTTTTGGATTTTCATCCTTCGTCATAGTAAAGTTATCAAATCAAGTTCGACTAGAGAGTTGATTTCTCAACTCTTTGAGCCTCAAGTTTCATTGACAATCACCAAGTGTACTGTGTAACAAAAAACTCTCTACACGAACTTGATAACTTTACTCCGAAGTTAGATGAAAATCCGGAACCGGTCAGTAACATCAAATATATGCATGCTATGACGGATAAAATCCCAGAGACCATAAGAAAGAAATGTTTTTTTTTTTATAGGGTTTTTCTTATGATACGAAATAACTTCTACTTGAAACAGCTGGAACTAATTATAGTTTTCAGAGTGATTAAATTTTGAATATCGAAACAATTTTATTTCGATGATTATTATATATTAATCTATAGAAAAAGAATTGTAAAAAAAAATTGTGAGACACTAAATTAATATATATTTTAACATTGAAAATGTTTTTTTTGGGAGGTTATTTGATAAAAATCGTAATGACATCTTTCCGAATGAGTGCCGAACATTTACGGAGATAGTCGAACCCCCCAGTTACTTATATTAATAACTACATTTATTTTTTTTTTTTTTTTTTTTTTAATTAAGGGTCTTAACATCTGTGGTTCATTGCGCCCGGAGCCTTCTCAGTGCACGGGCCGGCCTCCGGACAGTGTTCTCCCGTACAGGACAAACCTGTCCATCACCGGACCAGTGAGCTGTAGGGCTCCTAGGAAGAGAAATCTAAGGGCAGCACGATGGATTCGAACCCGTGATCTCCGCGTTACTAGTCCAGCGTGCTACCACTGAGCTAATCCCCTCCCTAATAACTACATTTATTTGTATTTGTGTAACCAATTTCGAATTCAAATTTTCTGTTTGGGTGTAAACGTGTTAATTTTCTTGACTTTTCATTAGATATTTTATCTGTGCGGTTTAAATTATAAAACTTAAAAATAAAAATTATTTATTATAATTTTGTAATTCATTAGAAAAACCAAAACACTTTTTCAATGTTTGACATTTTCGTGAAATATGGTGTTATATATTTAGAAAAAAAAAACTAATTAAATTTAACTTGTTTTCTTATTAAGCAACTTATGCATATTTAATTTTTTTCAGATTTAAATGGAATCTTTTAAATGAGAACTTTTTTATCGAAATAAATTTCAAGGTTCTTTTGTAAATAATTTAAAAACATAAAAATTTATTTTATGTTGCACAGGATTTTCTGATAGCATGTGTTTATTTTTATACGTATATGGCAGTATTATGCAATATTATGTTTATATTGAATTCCGCAAATATTTCCATAGATAGTTATTGATTCAAATAAAAAAAAAATCTGGTCTGAAATATTTGCATACTTGGTCTTAATGCGGTTAATACAACTATAATATTGAGAAATTCTTGTTTAAACTTGGAATTTTTACACAGAATTTCTTGCCATTATATGAATCTAGTGGCAATGGGGGGGGGGGATGTTGGTTAGCCATCATGGCAGATGTTAATGATTACATTGAAATAACATTTGAAATTTAATGTCACAGATTACCCAGAACACCTTAAAATCAATTTTTTTTTGGTAAAATATTTCAGATAAAAGTAGTGATAAGTTTATATCTGTGATGTGAATTCTAGGCATGACTTTTAATGTATCTTAAATATTAGATGATAGACTCATACATTTTAAATGAAGAAAGCTTTAACAACACTGCAGCAGCCTCCGGAATTCTCTTTCCAGATCTTTCTTTCGTTCTTTCTTTCTAGGACGCTACAGTCCTGAAAGCACCTGGGCCTCCTCAACTAGTGATGTCCATTCCATTCGATCATGGGCTCTCTAACGCCATCTACGCACGCCCTTGCTCCTCAGGTCCGCCTCCACATCATCGAACCATCTCATCGAGGCCTCCTCCCTCGATGATGTCGACCCACGGGAATGCGATAACGCATCCTACTGGGCAAGCGTACTCTGGCTTCATCCGCTCCACCTGACCCAACCACCTAAGGCGTCCTTGCTTCTTAATTGTAAGCTAAGAGGTCCGGTTCCTGGTATAGATCTTTTAACTCTACATCGCTTCTTCACTGGTCCGTGAATCTTTCTGAGGATCTTCCTCTCCCAGACATTCAGAGCCCTTTCATCTTCCCTGGTCAATACCCACGTCTCACTTGCATAAGTAACTCTGGTCTTATCACCGTTTTATATACTACCAGCTTTGCCCGTGAAGATAACGTTTTAAAGCGCAACATATACATACGGTAACGTTATACGACATATACTGAAGAAAATCGATGGACCGCTTTTCGAGAGAACATTCAAAAAACTCAATGCCATTCTGTTGGGTTGCATTTCCGGACTAACTAATTAATCAAATTGGAATTCTAGGCATGGCTTTTAATGTATCTTAAATATTAGATGATAGACCCATAAATTGTAAATGAAGAAACTTTTAACAACGCTGCAGCAGTCTCCGAAATTCTCTTTTCAGATCTTTCTCTCTTTCTTTCTAGGGCGCTGCAGTCCTGAAAGGTCCTGGGCCTCCTCAACTAGTTTCCTCCATTCCTCTCGATCATGGGCTCTCAGACGCCATCTACGCACGCCCATGCTCCTCAGGTCCGCCTCCACATCATCGAACCCCTGGGAGTGCCATAACGCATCCTACTGGGCAAGCATTCTGGCTCCATTCGCTCCACATGACCCAACCATCTAAGAGGTCCGGCTTCTGGTACAGATCTTTTAACTCTACATTCGACCTAATCCTCCACCGATCTCGCTTCTTCACTGGTCCGTAAATCTTTCTGAGGATCTTCCTCTCCCCGACATTCAGAGCCCGCTCATCTTCCCTGGTCAATACCCACGTCTCACTTGCATAAGTAACTACTGGTCTTATCACCGTCTTATTTACCAGCAGCTTTGCCCGTGTAGATAACGTTTTAAAGCGCAACATATTGTGAATCGCGAAATTGCATCTATTGCCTGCTGCTGCGATTCTCGCCTTAATAATGTCAGAGCTAACCTCATTTTGCTTGGTAACAACCGCTCCTAAATATGTGAAATCTTTTACCCTTAGCAAATTTATAGTTCATTCTCTTTCTAGATTCCAAATGCCTTTTTTATTGGAAAATCGTTCAAATAAAAATGATAACATATTTATGTGTTGGAATGATGCGAAATCTAAAGAAAATCATTTGAGGAGCCATTTTGAAGGAAATCATTAAAACGAAAACAAAAGTCCCATTCAGTAAAGGCCGCACTTCCGGTTGTTGGATTTTGACCGAAAAACCTTCGTGCCAAAATGCGGAAGATACGATGTTAGGTTGACTTCTTAAACTGACATACTTTTCATGATGTCCACTATTGAGGGATATCAAAGTATTTAGTAAATATTACAAGCTTTTTTAAAAAAAATCAATTAATCGTAAGATTTACAGTAACAGAAAATCGTCTGAGGTTTCACACCATATTTTTAATATATAACACATATAATAATAATTAAGGGAAGGGATAGCGCGCTGGACAACCATGCGAAAGTTCCGTGTTCGAGTCCATTGCTACCCTTATTTTTTTTTCCTTCTTATGAGCTCTTACAACTCACTGTCCGTTGATCTTCACTGTTGTCTGTGACGACAGAACCTGTACAGAGACCGGCAATGCACTGAGAATGCTTCCGGACGCCAAGATCATAGAGTTGACGCGCCTTAAAAAAACACAAAAACAAAATAATTGTATTATTCATTTAATAATTATCCTTTATAAAATATAAATCTAAGCGAAAAAATCTGGTGTGAAACACTCACACAACTTTCTCTTACTCCAGTACTCAAAATTATAATTGACAAATTTTGTAGTTAGTGTACCAAATTTAATGAAATTCGTCGAAAAGTGAAAACACTGTCCAGTAAAACTGTCCGGTTTACTAATTTCCTTGAAACTCGGAATTTGGGTCATATATTAATTTCTAGTTATGGTCAAGTTGGATGAAAGAATTGTATACAACTGTGATAGCATTTTAAAGAAAAAAATAACCCCTTCCCCAAAAGTCCCTTAAAGGAATTTATCAGGGGAAAAAAGTTTCAAATAAAGTGGTAGCTTTATATGTGTAAGTTGCACAAACGCTTGTTTTTTAAAGAAAATCGTTGGAGCCATTTTCGAGAAAATACCAGAAAACTGAAAATTATATTTCAGTAAAAACGCACTTCCGGTTATCTATTTCTTTTCAAACTCGGAATTTCAACAACATATTTAATATCTAAGTAACATTATTGAGAGGCCAGAATTGTCCTACTATCGGAAACACAGCGTTAATGAATAAAACCTAACCCCACCCCTCCCCCAGAAGTGCCTTAAATGAATTTCCTGGGAATGTTTCAAATAAAAGTTGTGCTCGTTTATGTGTAGTTGATATAGTAAGTTTAAAGAAAATCTTCGGAGCCATTTTTGAGAAAAGTGCAAAAACGTAAAAAAAAAAACTCGTAAAGTGGTACTTCCGGTTGAGGAATATTGACACATAACGCACCGTCAGATCCCATGGTGATACCTAAACGTAATATCAAGTTTGAACTTTCTACGATTTTTTCGTTTTTGAGCTATGCTGTTCACATACATACACACACACAGACACACACACACAGACCATTCGCTAAAAACCACTTTTTTGGGCTCAGGGGACCTCAAAACGGATATTTCCGGTGAAAACTCGATATCGTGAAAATTTTGACACGAATTACAATACTTCCTCTTACTAGGAGTAAGAGAAAGTAGAAATGATATTTCTTAATAATAAAGCAGAGAGGTATAAGAATAAATATGAAGTTGGTTAGCTAATTTAACGTTATAGTTGTATGAGTAGAAATTATTTAAATAATAAGCGATAAATAAAGACCAAGTTAGGAAAATATTTAAAAGCGGCTTAGCGGCTGCTACATTGTTACATGACAGTGTGGAGAGCAAGTAACCAAGCTTGGCTGTTTGCCACTTGTTACGTGGTCCGTTGATGTGGTGAGCAAAGGCGCGTCCTTGGTTGGCACGCCACCATTTCTGACCTTTTGTATACGGTCAGGCTTCCACTTTCTCCCGCCAAATAATATACAAACGCGCATGCACCACCTGGATCTGAGTACGCGTGCGCATACATACACACATATATACCGTATATTTATTTGCATCGCCGCTCGCTCTTACATTCCCACCTTTTTCTAACTGCTGTCCAGTGGCCGGTATAACAACTTTAAAACTAAGGAAGTGTTATCCTTTAACTGGGATAAGTCCGTCTACACTTCCGGGATAGCTTGTCGCCTACGGTCTCTTCAACATATAATAAAATAAAAAAAACTTTTGCTTTAGAAGTTGTTACAAAATGTTATTCAATTATCTACTCCTACATACAGGCCATAAATTAAATAGATAAGTATTAAAAATATAATAAATATAAAACTGATTTCGTTTTCTTTATGAAATATATTACTCTCTCCGCATAAAGTTTAGTCACCTCATTTTGGGTTGCTTATGTGATTTAAAAGATGCTCTTTATATTTATTTATATTATAAAATTATTTGGATTATTTCGTAACGCTCTCAAACTATCAGTGTAATAAATATATCTAATTGTCCCATCATTCAAGAATTTTCACTAATAAACATAGTTTATTTGAAACAGAAATATTTAAATTATATTTTAAACAATTTCATGAAGTGAAAGTAATTTATTTAAAAAAATCTGATGTCAAAATGTTCACGAATTTCACTAACTGCACTTAATATACACATTTTTTTCTGACTTGAAATTATTAATTACTTGCCCTAACATAAGTTCAGACGTGGGAGGTCAAAGTTTGTAGCACCTATGGCAGGGTAGTAGTATTTGAAGTGATTAATTTCTAGTCAAGAATATAGCGTCCAATAATATTGAGCAAGCGTCATTAACATTATATTAAGTGAACTCTGAAATAAATTTTTTTTTTAACAATGTTTCAAGTGAAAAAAAAAAAAAATCTGGTGTGAAACACTCACACAACTTTCTCTTACTCCAGTTTACAAAATTGTAATTTTGTCTATAAATTGACAAATTTTATAGTTAGTATACCAAATTTAATGAAATTCGTCGGTGTTTTTATGGAGAAAATCGCAAAAAATTAAAAAAAAAAAACTGTTCAGTAAAAGTGCACTTCCGGTTTACTATAATTTTCTTGAAATTCGGAATTTTGGTCATCTATTTATTGGTAGAATTGTTATAATCAACTATGATAGCACTTTAGAGAAAAACAACCCTACCCCTCCCCTAAAAGCCCACTTAAATGACTTTACCAGGATAAAAGTTTCAAATCAAAGTTGTAGCTCTTTATATGTGTAGTTCACATTACTTAGTTTAAAGAAAATCGTTGGAGGTGTTTTCGAGAAAATACCAGAAAACTGAAAAATTTCAAGTAAAAACGCACTTCCGGTCATCCGATTTTTTTTTTCAAACTCGGAATTTCAACAACACATTTAATCCTAATTAATATTGTTTACATGACAGAATTGTATAGTAAACTGAAATAGCACTTTAGAGGAAAATCTACCCCCACCACTTCCCAAAAAGTGCCCTTAAATGAATTTGCCCAAAGAAATGTTTTAAATAAAAGTTGTAGATTTTTGTATAGTTAGTTGATAAAACAAAGTCTGAAAGAAAATCGTCGGAGCAATTTTTGAGAAAATCGCAAGAAGTTGAAAAAAAAAACATTCAGTAAAGTGGTATTTCCGGTTGAGGAATTTTGACAGATGACTGACCTACTGTTGAATTCCATAGTGAAATCTAAACAGAATATCGAGTTTGATACAATTTTTCGTTTTTAAGCTATTCTTTTCACATACAGCACAAACACACAGACCATTTTCTAAAAACCACTTTTTTTTGGATTCAACGGACCTCAAAACGGATATTTCCGGTGAAAACTCGATATAGAAAATTTGGCACTATTACAGTACTTCCTTTTACTAGAAGTAAGATAAATTAGTAATAGATTAGATATTTGGTTCCGTAAATGGTATACGAAGTTTAAAGAAAACTATTGGAGCTGCTTTCGGGAACATTCCGCATATTCAGAAATTAATTTTGTAAGAATGCATTTCCGATTAACCGATTTTCTTCAAATTTAGAATTCTACCAGTCCTCACGCGTTGGTCTAGTGGCTAGGGTTCGATTCTCGTGAGGGCAAAATCGGTGTTGACCCAGCATCGTGATGAAAGTGGAAGCTACAGTTAGTAGCGCCTAGGTAGGAAGGCGCGCCTAGTAAACGGCGTGGGAACTGCGGCGTGCTTAACGCACGCCCCCCTATTCAAATCGCCGTCTGGCAAAAGCCTTGGCCCTACCAATGCTTCCAGTGTTCTTTAACATTAACGTAGATGGAAGAACCATGTATTATACTTAAGTGATAATTTAGAGGAAAGTTTAATGTTGCTCTTCTCTGAAAAGCAAGTTGATTATCTCCCTGTAAATCAGACCCATGGTAAAGCTTACCATAAATATTGTTGGTGAATTGCTTTTGTTAATCTGTATGGTTTTGTGTAGTACATCCATCATACCATTCCACTGACGGGTGACACTTAAATTATTTAAAAAAGAACAAGATGTTCTGGTCAATTTTTTTTTTTTTTAATTCTGAGATATTTGTTATTTTAAATATACAATTATTAAAGCAAACAGAAAAAAAACAACTAATTTTTTCAATATTTACTAAGAAAGAAAATCTGGTGTGAAACATTCACACAACTTTCTCTTACTCCTGTTCTCAAATTATAATTGACAAATGTTATAGTTTGTGTACCAAATATAACGAAATTCGTCGAAAACTGAAAAAGCTGTTCAGTATAAGCGCACTTCCGGCTTACAATTTTCTTAAACTTGGACTTTTGGCCATCTATTTATTTCTAATTAATTATTTGTTTGGATGATCAACATGATACCACTTTAGAGGAAGCTGTAACCCCACCCTCCCTTAAAAGTGCTCTTAATGATGTTCCCCGAGAACTGTTTTTTTAAATAAAAATGTAGATCTTTGCATGTTTAGTTAATACGAAGTTTCAAGAAAATCTTCGGAGCCATTTTTGAGAAAATCGCGAAAAAGTAAAAAAAAAAAATCAGTTTAGTAAAGTGTAAAACAAACGCAATTCCGGTTATCCGATTTTTTCACACTCGGAATTTCAACAACATATTTAATTCTAATTAACATTATTTAGATGACAGAATTGTCTAATAAACTGAAATAGCAGTTAAGATGAAAACCTAACCCCACCTTCCCTTATAACTGCCCTTAAATGAATTTTCCTGGAGAAATGTTTCAAATAAAAGTTGTAGCTTTGTATGTGTAGTTGATATAACAAGTTTAAAGAAAATCTTCGGAGCCATTTTTGAGAAAATTGCAAAAACGTAAAAAAAAAAAACTAGTAAAGTGGTACTTCCGGTTGAGGAATTTGACAGATAACTCACCGTCAGATCCCATGGTGATACCTAAACGTAATATCAAGTTTCAACTTTCTACGGTTTTTTGTTTTTGAGCTATGTTCACACACATACAAAAACACACCCACACAGTCCATTTGCTAAAAATCACTTTTTTGGACTCAGGGGACCTCAAAACGGATATTTCCGGTGAAAACTCAATTTCAAAAATTTAACATGATTACAATATTTCCTGTAATTAGAAGTAAGAGAAACTAAAACGCCTCAAAAGGGGAAGGTCACACTAGGACAGTCAGGCTGCACTGAAAGCCCTAGAGGCTTACAGAACACCTCATCCCTAGTGAAGGAATGTCGAGATGCATTGTCGAGGCTCTCCAGGCACAACAAGGTACAGCTGATATGAGTGCCTGGACACCTGGTAATGTGATGGCTGACCAACTGGCCAGGAACGGGATAAATACTCCGTTCATCGGTCCAGAGCCTGTCCTGGGGATCAATAGCGGAGCGATTCGTGCGGCGATTAGGGAGTGGATTTGCGGGGTAAGTATGAAGAGCTCTGGTGGGGGAGCCCAGGTGCCACACACAGCAAAAGGATGATGCCAGGGCTGTGTAAACGAAGGACCAAATGGCCCTTAGTCTGTGTAGGAGCCAGATTCTTGGTGATGGGACACTACTTACGGTCAACGGCAGGTTCAGGAAGAGAATCTGCAAAGGTAGGCTTAGGGCTTATCAGCGTGGAACCCTTATGCGGATTATGTCAGGAGGAGGAGGAAACGGCCCGCTACCTGCTATTAAATTGCGCAGCAACAACTAAATTGAGGTATGAGACCTTTAATACTTTGCGACCTGGAGATGGTAGCTCAAAAAGATCTGGTAGTGTAAGTCCTCAAACTCCTTAGGGATGGAGGGTTTAACTACTAGAGGTTATCGTGGATGGCACAATAAGCTTCTGTTGGCTGCATTCAAATGTGCGGATAAGCTTGCATTAGATATAATGAAACTGCAGTAAGTTCCATCTTCTTCGTCGAATGGGAGATGTTAATGTGCTGCAAACTATATTGATAAATAAATATGTAGATGGGTCCGCAATGTGGATAATATCTGGAATTTTATCCATCGTACCATGCTTATGTTTGTTGTTCCTGACTAGTTTCGGATTCTCTTCCATCGTCACAATAAAGCTATCAAATTCAAGAGGGTCGACCACAAACTTTACGTTTCTATCACTCACCAAACTTGTTGATTCAATCAACAATTAGCCTTACTCTAAGGATGGAAGAGAATCCAAAAACCGGTCAGGAACAACAGAAATAAGCATGATATGCCGGATAAAATCCCAGATACGTATATCGATAATGTTAAAAATCTCTTGATTTTTTTTTTTTTTTTATTCTCAGGAAGTTAATTAATTCTTTAAACATTCTTCAAGTTTCATTAAATTGTTACCAACAGGTGTGCGTGTATATGATTGTGCCATAAATGGACATTTAGGACCGCATTTTAATTCTTCTAGTTAATAAATAAGAACTGTTATTTGTTCAACAGTTTTGATCTTGAAATGAATGTGAAATTATATCTTTTAATAAAATTTAATTTCATTAATAAAAAAAGTTTTTAAATATCAATTTATTTGCTACATTTCACTGAATTAACAATCTTACATGGAGAGATATTTTTGCAAATTCATCATTTTTAATCTTTTAGTTCCCTTTACAAATACAATCTAGATTCTAAATTCTTGTTTATTCCATTCTCACAATTTCATTAGAATAAATAAATAATAATTTATTTAGGAATAAATAAATCTCTCTCTTTCTTAGGAATTTCTATCTTCAGATGTAGTGCTTTAAAACAAAAGAAATTGTTCTTTGATTAATCAAACTAAGCTTTATAAAATGAACAAACATGGACGTATAAAACACGCAATATAAACTAGTAATAAACAGAAGACTTATGACTGGATTCTGTGTACATTTTTCAAAAGATTATGAAGATATCTGATTCAAGACTCAAGGCAGAACAGGATATGTCTAGAAGATTTTTGGCTGCTTCTCCATAAGGTTGTGTGGTTGTTTCAAACCCTGTAGCCTCTTGTGTGGTTGGTTTGACACTATAACGGATAGAATCTGATCTGCTAGACTTTAGTTGTTGTTTTCCGCTTCTAGACGGTTAAAACCATGTTTGTTCCTCTTACCTGGACAAAAAATAATAATAATAAGGGAAGGGATTAGCTTAGTTCTTAGCGCACTGGACTCCCACGCTGAAGTCCCGGTTTCGAGTCCAGTTGGGCTGCCCTTACAACTCTTCCTAGGAGCACCTTCAGCTCACTGTTCGGTAATGGACAGTGTTGTCTGTAACGAGAGATCACTGTCCATAGGCTGACAGTGCATTGAGAAGGGTCCGGGCGCCATTGACCTAAATGTTTACGCGCCTTAAATTAAAAAAAAAAAAATAAGATAAAATAATAATAATACCTATATTCTTAGGTAGTTAGGTGTAATAAGAACCCTTTTTTAAACAAAGAAAAATAAAGTACACTTTATATTTAGTCATATTCACTCAATAAGCATATGTATTATAAATACAAATAAATAAATAAATAAATAAATATATTTTTAATCCATGTGATGTTTTGTAGATATTAAGTATTTTTCTCTTTTCTTGGAAGCCTTTACGGTCATGTCTAAGTTGGTTTGCGTGTTTTATTTTTCGTTCATCAATCCTTTGTAAGAACAGTGGCTCGTTTTTTCCTAACACCTCCCATGCTTAGTATCCTTTGCCTGATGTGTTTGCAACCAGACATCTTCTTCATGGCTAATATCACTCTTGAATTTGTCTTTTTCTCATTAGAACTAAATTTATATTTTGGTGTTTACAAAAAGAAAAGCTAACTCTAGATGCATACTGAGATCCATTGTCCGAAGCAATATCTTCGGTAAGCCAAATCTCGTAAATATATTTTCCAGTTTTGTTACAATGTTTTCTGTTGATATCTTGTTCATTAATGACCATTTCCATTCATTTTGAAACTGTATTAACTACAATTAGTCAATTTTTCCCTCGAAAGGTCTTGCATGGTCAATGTGAAATGAGACCACTTCTGTAGGAGGATTTCAGGAATAAATGGACCCTTGGGTTCCTTAAGAGAGATTCTCTTGACATCCATAACAATTTTTACCCAAAATATTTTAAGTGGGAATTTATGTTTGATTACCAAAACTGAAATCTGATCTTTGCTTTCACGGTGGATATCCCCGGATGGTCTTCATGTAAAATGTTCATCTAAGAGGTCAGTTCATCTAACTGGCCTTCTAAGTTTTCCTGGTACCAAGATCTTTCCTTGCCATACAAGCTATTGGCAACAAAACTAGAATTTATATTTACGAGAGGTTCGTCCTTTCTAATTCCTCTTTTTATTTATCTAGTGTCTCCAAAAGAAGGGCCGAGGATATGATTTCTTGTAATTTTGTGTTTGATGTAACACAACCTTAATAAAACTGCCTACCACTTATTATTATTATTATTATTATTAATGCCCACAATTAGTTAGGCTCTAATTATTTCTTCCAATGAAATCCCTGCTATATTTCTCAATGCAAAAACAAATTGGTTTACTATTTCCCCACGTTGAAACCCGGGCCCAGAATTTTGTTCCAGACCCGGTAGTTGTTATTACTTTTGGGCAGTTATATAGGGCCCGTTGAGGCTTTGGAAGCCAGAGTTTAGCCCTTCCCTCCCTTGAATAATAATAATACTGTTTCCCCTTCCCTACGGTATCTTCTAGGGAATATCACTCTTTTAGATAAGTGAACTACTAATTTGGTATAATAAATACAAGTATTTCAAATAAATATATATAATATGTTAAACTTACCTTTATAAGTCGTAACAATACTTCCTCTTACTAGGAGTAAGAGAAAGTAAAAATGCTCCCTAAAATTTTAAAGAGTTCTGCGCCTAGTTTTGACTGCAACAAATTTCTTTTTAAACTGTCCGTATTTATATTTCAGGTTGTAAACTTCACTTCCACCTCCAGCTGGTTTTAATATTCCAATTGCCATATCTATGTTGAATCTATAATGGATTTGATGAGGGGAGAAATTAGGTTTGAGTAATTAGACGAGATATGAAGAACTATTATAATATAGCTATAAGTTTACACAAACTGCACTGGACTTGTAATGATTTTATAGAATAAAAGGTAAGAGTGGAGATATGGCACGATGCGATGTATGGTTGAATCTGATAGATAGATAGATAGATATAGATAGATTCTCACTGGCTTATATACAGGTTTTCTCCCACTCTAGCCTGCTTAAGTCAGAGAGTACCAGAACCAGTCTGTTTTCTCTCGGTCGGGCTTGTGTTCTCTCTCTTGCCATTACAAATCGAAGATCTTGTAAATTATTTCTTTCAGTTGTGCTTTTCTCCCCGGTAATCCCCGGTAATGAAGAGGCCCCCGACAAGCTTGCGGGCAAGGGTGCGCGGTCTGAACAGCGACTGCTCCACTTACATTAAGCACAGCCAAGCGCCTGACAGAACTCATCATTCAGAGATCCACCCAAGAGAGATGCCGGTAGCAACACCGCAGGAATACATTGGGCCCAGTTATTATCACAGAACGGACGAATCCCTCCTACACTAACCCGCAGTGTGTCCATGGCCTGTTTCAGATTGTTGATTGAGGCCACGATTATCTCCGAAAACATTTACATCGCGTCGAATTGGCAACGAGTCCAGTCTGTCGATTGTGCCTTCAGGATGACATGTCCGCAGATCACCTTCACAGTTGTCCCGAATTAGCGGACATTAGATCTCTCTTTAACGACGAGGATAACCAACCTCTTTTACCGATTATTAATTTTATATTGGGCCGCGCGACGTAAAAAGGCTGAATAGCCAAAGTCAAAATGGCATAAGGAAAAAAAAATAGTTGCGCTTTCCTGTGTTCGTATATTGTCTCTTAGCTAGCTCTTGGCATTTTCGATGTTTTAATTAACCAACTGCGTAAATTGTTATAAGATCGCCTTCTTTTTTTTTTTTTTAAGAAACATAAAATACTTTTAATTTAATAAATAAAATAATGAAAAAACTTGTATTTAGCCACATAAATATTGTACTGCATAAATATTGTATTATAAATAAATGTAATATTTTTAACCCAAATTATAAGTTTTGTGTATATCACAACAGGTCTAAGTTTTCTTGAATTCTAGCTGGTTACATCCTGGCGCCAGTTACACCTACTACAAGGTTGATAGTGTTCAAAATAATGGACAGAATATTGACTTTCTTTTGTTGTTATTTCAGAATATATAGAAAAAAAATGAAATGTTTTGTAGTTGCAGATTGTTAGTGATCGTTTATAGAATAAACTATGTTTTATCTCTTTCTTTGCTGTTATTTTTTTAGTCATGGTTTATTCAAATGGAATAACTTATAGGAGGGGGTAAAAAAGAAGATAAAATAGTTTATTGTTAGAAAAATTTAATAGTTTTTGGTAAATATGTTTACAAAATATTGTTTGGTATAGTGACTTGCAGAAAATGCAACTTGGTCTACGTGTAGTATATTATTGTGGCCTACTTATGCCGGTCGTGACTCTGTTGTCATCACGGCCAATCATTTACCTCCTCTCTTACGTGTCCTTCAAAAAAAAAAAAACTGCCCCACTCCTTCTCATCGCTAAAAAATAATTACATTCATATCACAAATTATTGCATTGTATTTATTATTTACGCGCACAGAGATTTTATTTTACATACATATTATCTTATTAATATTTATTACTTGTTTACTAAATTTGGCATTATTTCATTTATTTGTTATTTAATGGGTTTTCACTTTTGGTCTTTGGAAGGTTTTTTTTTTTTTTTAAAGTATAACCTGCATTATTTTTTTTTTCCTCATTTTGTAATTAGAGGTGGATTGATTATCAATATGTGTATACGAATTAGATACTAAAATCAAAATGTAACATCCTTTAATGTGCCCACCGTAGTTGTACAAATAAGTGGACACTTTTAGGGTTCAACTTTTAAACATATTTTTCTGTACCTGTGATGGCTTTTCACAATTTTATCATATTTGCTTTCAAAGTAGCAAGACAACGCCAGTGTCATTATTCCTTTGGTGGTACCAAACACGATCTTAAAAATTTTTTTTGAAGAGGAAAATATCTACTTCTATCACTTGCTGGGCTAATCATGTGTTGGAACACAAGCTCTGCTCAAATTTCTTCCTAAGATGGGATTTACTTACATGAGATGAGTTCAAGTCCGAGTTCTACGTACATGATTAGTCTAACCACCAGACTACATCATTGAACTATCATTAGTCGTGACTCATTCACCATTCTATGGCATAGTCTACTCTTAATCAAGAAACTTAACATAATACATACACCTACGGTACTGCAGCCCAGTCCGAGCCCAGGCCTCCAAAAAAAAAAAATCGTCCCCATCCGTCTCAGTCATTGTCTATCATTTTGGCAATTCAGATTGAGCAGTCCAGCTTCACCGCTTCCTTACCCACCTGATCCAGCCATCTCAGTCGAGTTCTGCCTTTTTTTTCTTATTCCTACTGTCTTAAAATTCATAATCTTCTTAGGGACCCTATCATCTTCCATTCTAAGCACATGTCCAACCCATCGGAGCCTAGAAATTTGTATTAAGCGACTAACGCGAGTATCATTGAAACTATCGTACAGTTTCCGATTATATGTTTTCTTCAGACATTATTTTCCTTCACAGCTCCGTAAATTTTCCGTAGGATCTTTCTTTCAAATATAGAAATCTTCTGCTAGTCCGCCTTTTTCAGGATGCAGCATTCAGAGCCGCATGTCAGGAGAAACCGGTCTAATCAGGGTCTTATACAGTGTTGTTTCTTGCCCTTGTTGATTTCCTTAAATTTAAAATGCTTGATCAAGCCATAATAACTTCTCTTAGCTGCTATTATCCTTTTATCAATCTCTTTATTGTCAGCATCTACAAATGTTCCGAGATCGTAACTTTTAGAATTTGGAGAAACGAAGATTGGGTATAAGCACCTTAAAGAAACCAGAAACTTAAAGCAACAAACAGACAAAAGTTTAACTGGATTTATGAAGTTGGATCTTGCTTTCAAAAGTCCATTTAGACGATTTTTCTATTCTAAATAATTCAATAACACCATTTAAAATAAATTTAAAAAGTACATAGAAGATTTTTAATTGATACGATGGGCATACAAATAGTTATATAAACAGAAAGAAATTTATATCTAAAAATCGATTTATAATATAGAAGGGTAGTAAGAATGGGTTATAAAGCCAAAATCTCTGCGACTTAGAGGTTAGTGATTACTGTTCCGACACTTTATTGACTAAGGAAGGCCATATAACTAATATTTACATATGAATAATGTATACAACCTTGAAATACTTAATGTCATTCAACTTTTAATATTCGTGTATTTCTATTTACTTATTATAATTATTCGTTTATTTTAATAACAGTCTATTTTTAGCATGTTCAATAGGGTTAGCAACTTAATTATCATAAAACTTAATGAAAAAAAATCTGGGAATTAATGTACACACGAACTACTCTTATTGAAATTGAAATGTTGTCCAAATAACTGCAGTACAAAATTGACTTACCACAATTAATGGAATTATATCTACATTTAGTTTTATCATCCGCAGTTTGAACCACTGTTCAAAGGATGTGAAAATGTGAATGATAGAGTAATGAAACCAATTGCCAGCAAATTCGCCATACAAAAGCTCGACTAAACAGATCTATTAGCAGCCGCATCAAGGCGCCACTGTTGATCCTCCAAGCTCATATCAACTACGCATTCATTATACTCTCTGCAATATTCACTACAATGTATTGGCGAATGGGCTTCAACTTCGACAAACAAGTTCCCATATAAAAACTGGTCTCTAGCGGTACGAGAAATGGAATTAAAACCGACTATCTGAGGGGCTTACAGTGAGTCACCAGCTAACTTTAAAGATCGCTAAATAAACATCCATCTTGAAAGTTTCAATAAGATAGCCACATTAGCTTACCATCGTTAAAACAAGTAAGAGTTCTAACTAGTTACATCAGTGATTACAACAGCGACATTACATTATTCTACATTCATCGCGCTACCAGCAATCATCACTCTTCTTTCGGTCACTCTGCCCTTTATTCTTCTCTCATTACTAGGTAATTCGTTTAAATATAAATTGTGTGTACATCATTTCACAACCTCAATCATTTTTCCTGCTACTTATAAAAGAGTCAGCTGTAAGATTGGGATTGTCAGCTTTGAAGTTCTGTTGGATAATTAAGATTTTGATATGAGATAATAAGAAGATGATAGGAATCCCTTGAGTTTCTAGAAAAGGCCAAATTGTCAGAGGCGTGCAGTTCTTCGAAATAAAACAGCATAATAACACTCCTCTCTTTTCAAAGTGGGTTACAATAGCGCTGTTGCATTATAGAATGATGGCAGCGCGGCGTTTGAATCCAAATTGGTTTTCTAGATAAAGATTAGAAGAGATTCAAAATATGATTTAAAAAAAAAAAAGCTGTTGAAGAATTTTTATCCAGAGTAGGAAACAGGAAAATGAATGGTTTTGGTCGTTTAAGAATCATGAGGATATATTTCCAAAGGACTTAAAAAGATATTGCTCATAGATCAACCATATAGATTAAGGAAAAATACAGGTTTTTGATATAATTTAGATAGATTGCTGTTAAAGCATTGATAGATTAAATTAGATTAGATTGGGAAAAGCCAGTCTCATTCCACTGTGACCTTCATTAAGAGGTCTATTGTGGATCCCCTGGGTTTATAGCACATTTTTCAGCTTTGTTATCTTAATCAGGCCTAGCAAAGCTGAAAGCGGCTGCGTCATAAAGCTCGTGGCTTCGGGATTACTAATCCCCAGTTGAAGAAACCTTGTTCTCGCCAGTCCGGTACACTCACAAAGGATGTGTACCGGGGTTTCCTCCTTGGTTTTACAGAAACGGCATAATGCGTTGTCTGCAAGTAGTAAGTGGTGCATGTGCCTATTCAGCATGCAATGCCCTGTTAGTAGACCCACTATTAGCCTTATATTCCTTCGGCTATGGCTCAGTAGGCCCTTGGTAAATTTAGGCACATGTCTCTTAATGAAGAGTTTTGCCTGCCTCTGCCCTGGCGTACTTTCCCACCATCGCAGACGCTGCTCTTCTATCCATTCCTTGATAGAAGCGTGAATGAGGCTCCTGAGCAACTCGCAGAAGGGCTCGGGGCCTATAAAGGTATCCTTCGAGCCTTCCTTCGCCAGGACATCTGCCTTTCGTTGCCAAGGAACCCCGAGTGTCAGCTTATTCCGTGCACCCACCTCGGTTAGGGCAGAGAGGCAGTCCCACACCAGTCTTGAGACTATTTGGTGTGAGACAAATGCCTTCAGGGCTGCCGGACTATCGGAGTATATGGCCACTCTTCTACCCACTAACCCTTGCCTTATAATCTCCTTAGCTCAGAGTTGTAACGCCACAACTTCGGCCTAAAAGACCGTAGCGTACTTCCCTAGGCTGGCCTTAATCTTGACTTTAAGCCTGCCCCCATATACTCCAGTTTTAGAGTCGTCTGTATACCAGACCGAGTTACCGAGCAGAGGGGGATCCCTGTCCCAGTCATCCCTGATCGGTATATCAATGTGGAAGTTCCTTTCAAAATGAAGCTTGGGAATCATCCTACAGTAGGCATGCCAGTACCTGGCCAGCCTTAACTTCTTCTATCAACCTCTGGTGCATTGCTATAGTCAAAACCTGGAAATTTTTTTCTTGGGAAGACAAACTTAGAGATTACTAACAAAATTATATTCATTAACTGCTTAGTTTCCTAAATAAACAAGAATTTAGTATTTTATTGAATATGTGAATGGGCCCACAATGCTGGTTAACGTCTGGTATTTTATCCATCATAGCATGGATTTTCCTTTTAATCCTGACCGATTTCGGATTTTCATCCATCGTCAGAGCAAATTCACCAATTTCGTGTAGAGAATTCACTTCAACATGGTGAATTTACTCTGGACTATGGATGAAAATACGAAATCGGTCAGGATTAAAAGGAAAATCCATGCTATGACGGATAAAATACCAGATATTTAGTATTAGTCGGAAGAATACTTTGCCAGTTAGAAACTGAATCCAAGGTTACGAAACGGTCCATTAGTTCTTCCAATTTCAGTTCTTTTATCATGAGAATTACCTTCATACTCTTGACTTTTCATTTTCTACTTATTTGTTTCTTCTCCATTTATTTTTATATTTTTTAATTAGCTTAAGCCTTTCAAGAAATTCAAACTACTGTTTCCAAAAATGTATATCCACTACTATTTTCCGAGTTGTAACTTGAATGATTTTTTTTTCCTAATAAGTTTGCTGATAAACTTACTTTCTTGAGTAATAATAACTTTCTTTACAATGATAATGAATGTACTTGTAAATATATTTGTCATTTACTGAACTGTTGATAATGACTTCATTGTTCAGAAACAGTTGTAGGCATATGTTTAATTAGCCCAATCATTCTATTTAATTAGAGACAATTCTATTATTTTCATTTTTTTTTTCAATTAATTAGCTTGCATCTGTATTGCACTAAAGTTTAGATACTTATCATAATGAAGATATCAAAAATTTGCTGATAAATTTATTATTTTTCACGCTTTAATGGTTCTTGTAATTTGTATGATTATATATTGACCAGTCTTATAAGAAAGTGAAGAAAATTATAGAAAAAATTCCTTTTAAGGTAATCGTCCTAGAAATCAAGTAATCCCACGCATTGCTAATTTTAGAGTTTTAGTTGTTGGGAATATTGAACAACAAATGCCCCCAGTTAAATGCACCAAAAAAAAAAAAACTTTTATTCTAAAGAATATTTTATTACTCTTAAAACTATAAAATGTTTCAACTTTTCCCCAGAATGCATCCTTGAAAGATCAAAGATTTGTATGGATATGAGAGATCGCAAATAGAAAACTTAAATTAGCCCTATTTGCAAAATAAATAAAATAACATATTACAGAATTATAAAACCTAATAATGAAATAAACATTCTTAAACAAAAAACAAAAAAAGAGAAACTAAATCTTATAATAATAAGCTAGTAAGGTACACACCGAATATAATTTTTCAATATCTGTGTATATACACATTGGTATGTAACATGAATGTAATAAGGTGACGTCGTAGTTGTGAGTCCAGTTTTAATCAAACTGTTAGTTACTAGCTAGCTAAATATCCTCAGGGCATAAGAAACTTTCATTCCGGTAGCAACAAACAACCTCCAGCTTCCACCTTACTACTTTCCAACTCTATCGTCCACCCTTACACGCACATACAGAGACACACACACACACACATATTCCTTCCTAAATAAACACTAATTTAATACAAAAATATTTCACTAATCTTTACCGTTTTATTTTTTTTATAAACTTGGAATTTATACAGTGTCCTAAACAACAATATCAGTGTTTATGAGCAATATATTGTTTGGTAAAATATGGTTATATTACAGTCCAGAATACAGAGCTTTCATCAACCATGAATCACACTGAAATCTAGAAATCGCTAATTCTCCAGAAACAACAACCTAAAGTCAATTTTTTTTCAGAAAAATGTTTCAAATAAAAATGATAACTTTTGTATCTGTTGTTGTGGTTGATTTCGCAGAGGTGAAAAACATCAGAGATATTTTCCATAATAGCGTGTTTTTCTTTGTGTGGTCATCGATAGGTTTCGGGCGTTCGCCCATCATCAGGAAAATTATTATTTGTACTCTATACAAGCCTATGTTAATCACACTGTTTCGACAAAAACATCCAAATAATGGGCGAGCGACCGAAACCGTACGATGACCACAAAAAAGAAGCAGGCTATCATGGAAAATATCTCTGATATATTTATTACTTTTTTTTAATATGCTTTTCTAGTATAACTTCTTACAACATACTAGAATATTGTTTAAGTATTGAATTGTTCTAAATATTTTTAGAGAAAGGAATGGAATATATGATGGTGAAGGGATTATGATCTCATCTTAGGTAAATTTTTCTAGTTTTGAAACTAATTTGATAGGATTATATTAATATTTTAAAATAACTAGTTGTGATAGCAATCGTGAAAAGATTAACGGATTTTTTCCAACATTCTAGTGATATATATGCTAATTAAAAGTAATAAGACCTAAATAGTAAAGCAGAATTTCAGAGAATCAAGGATCAGTAAGGAAGAACTAACTGTCTGGGAGACATTATATTCCAAACTAGTTTCTTGTATTTTCCCTTACTTTGGAAGAGTCTTGCGGTTGTGATTGAGTCAAATTATTATGATTTTGTAAAAATAACAAAAAAAAAAAAAATCTGTATGAATAGAGTATGCAAAACATGTTTTTGGCGACTAAGCCAAAATTTGTTACATATATATATCTGTTGTGTGATTGGGTGAATAATTATTAAAAAATTTGAAATTTTTAGAAAGATTTCATCATCCAAAAGTGGAACTTCATGATTGTTTTTTTTTTGTTTTTTCCAGTATGTCACAATTTTCTCAAATAATTTCCTTTTATATTGGCATGATAATTATAACACACAAGCATAATAATTTTGTTTGAAACATTTGTGATAGATGCAAGAAATTATATCTATTTTATTAAAAGAAAATTACGATATGAAGAAAATGCAAGCTCGTAGGCAAAAAAAGGATACACGCAGGTAGAAGAGTACAGTTACAGGAAGAGTTCATGAACCTTGTTAGCATTGTCTACCCCTTCTTCTCACAGGGGAAGATTTAAACGAACAATTAGAAGACATTCCTTCAACACAGTCTGAAACACACATTCAAGCAGCGTTTGCTCCAGAACAAGATGACTGTAGTCTACTATACACGACTACCTTGCAGAGGTTGCACACACGTCTCTCACCATACCAGAGGATAACCTTCAAGCCTCTACAACTCTGAATTACCTCCCAAATTTTTCGTGCCGAAAAAATTTCACCAGAAGGGGGGATAATGTGATGGATGCAAGAAATTATATCTATTTTATTAAAAGAAAATAAGTTATGAAGAAAATGCGAGCTCGTTGGCAAAAAAAGGATACACGCAGGTAGAAGAGTACGTTACAGGAAGAGTTCATGAACCTTGTTAGCATTGTCTACCCCTTCTTCTCATAGGGGAAGATTTGAACGAAAAATTAGAAGACATTCCTTCAACACAGTCTGAAACAGACATTCAAGCAGGAGACTTTCAAGCAGTTTATTCCAACTAATTTCAGTAAATTAATAAGCATATTGCTGTGTTATTGAATAGCATTTAAATATCTTTAAAGAATATATTTAATTTAATCTACCAGTGTTTTCTTAATTATTCTTATTACTTCTCTCTCTTAAAACTTACAAACACAAGCCCTTTTACTAAACCGCTCGTGCTACACCAACTACTACTACCACTACACTACAACTCAACACGCCAAATACATTTCACATTTATCGAAGGAAATTGGTTTTATAGGAGATAGTTATGAAGTAGTTGCGACATTATGCCAAAATAAGCTGTACTTATAATTTTGCAATATACAATAAGTAAGAAAGATAAGAGATATCTCATTGTGATGAGCAGGTGGAGAGAAAGTATCCAATTACTAGCTCTATCTAAGGGGTGCCTAATGAAATACGAAGGAAATCTCGGGGCCATTGGCGGTTCAAATGGCGTGAAAGATTATATCGGGGATAGTAGTTGAGGCAAGAGATTGTACAAATGGATTAGAGCAATGTGAGTATGGTATTTGAGGTATTTTGTCTTGGCAAGTTGTTGTACGAAAGGGATGTTGTGGTCTGCATGGAGAGTGAGGTTCATGACATAGTATCTAGTCGAAATAGTTTGGAATGTCTGAATAGTTTGCACGTTTGTAGCGATTTTTGGTAGGCACCTACCTATTGTATTTTATTACTGCTGTACCTTATTGTTACTGTATTTTTTTTTTACTTCCGTTTTATTAAATAATAATAATTCAAAACTAAAATGGTTATTTTTTTTTTTTGTTCCTTCTCCAAAAATTGACATACGAGGAAATTTATAATTTGATATCAGTGAAAAGTCGGTTACGCAACTTTCCAGTTTTCTACATTTACACCCCCTCTGTTCGGGGTAGGGTAATATTAAAAAAAAATCCATATATTCTTGAAGATCAATAAATGCGCAACTTTTACTGTAATTAGGCGACTCCTTGATTTATTAATCATTGAAAAAATACAGTTGAAAATTTTCGCAAAAATCATCGGGAACTAATTTTTTTAGACATTAAAGTAAAAATTTCATGGTTTATAAGAAACGTTTTGACCCTGTGTGCTAAGCAGATTTTTATAGGAAATTTAATGCTCTTTCGTTTAGAATAAACAGATTTGTTATAGTATAAAGGATAGAAAAGTTACGACCGTTTTTATGGTGAAAAAACGCGAATATCGACGGAAAAGTTAAAAATGCAAATATTTTGGACGCTATTGAGAATCGGGCCAGAGTGAATAGGATATTTTTTTGTTGTATTTGAGCCTCCCGAAGTTTCGACCTCTGCTCCGTGTATATCCTGTATATATATATATATATCACAGCTTTTTACATCGTGTTTCGAGAAGTCTGTAATGAAGTTTTGGCATGGTTTAGTTACTGCTTTTCTTTTAAGCATTGTGTGTTAAATAGACTTAAAGATGTAAAAATGCCATATCTGAAGAAAATCGGATAATCAAAAGAATGCTGATTCCTAATTCCGGAATAATTTATTTTAATTAGTTCTCAAAGAACTTAGGGACATTTCATTTCAATATACCGTTACATTTCAGTATAATGAACGGTTAAAACATCTAAGAACTATAAATGGCAACTCAACAATTTATGTTGACGAAAATTTCTAGATTGAACTGTGAGAATTTTCTTTTAAGAGTTGTGTGTGTTTTGTTGCACATTATTTTGTGCGTGTGTGTGTGTGTGTGTAAAATCTTAACCAGAATATGAAGTTTCCTGTGGAAGCCTCCTTTAGGTTTCTTTTATGGCGGAAATAAGTAATTAATAAATAAAGGATTGTGTTAAACGCTGTCTTTTGACCCTATGGTATGGGGAGGAGTTAGAGAATACACCCGACGTGAGCGCTGTGCTCGTAAAAAGTAACTAATAATGCATTATGGGATCTTTAAAAACTCTAAGGGAGAACACTTTGGCAGAAAATACTTGGTCCTGCACATTAAGATTCTGATTCGGACAAGAAAAACTTTAATATTGCTAAAAGTTTTCAACTAGCAATAAACGCACCTCAGGAGACCTTCATTGGTTACAATATTGCCTCTCCAATCAGCTATCAGCTACGAGAGATTATTGTTGGTATAGGTTACGAATGGCTGTGGAATGAGCAAGATGTCAATCTGATTATTACCCATAAAAGCAACATGCTAAGGCAATATAGGAAGGCACTGTTGGAGGAGGATGTCTCTCGTGTGGCCGGTTCCACTTACAATTGTTTATATAAAAATATTTATTTTGTTAACTGTGTACAGCCGTACTTAAATTGGAACGTTCCGTTTGAAAGAAAAAGATTGATCAGTCAGTTGAGAGTATCACCTAGCAAGATGGTCATCTTGTATTCAAACCGGACCTTATACAGGTTAGACACCGAAGCACGGTGTCCAAAGTGTAATCACGAGGAAACGGAGACGCTCCAACATGTGTTTTTTGAGTGCCCATACTACACCACTCCAAGAGATAGATACCTGAATTGTATTACCGACAATAATATTACTTTAATATTAAACCCACAGAATGTTGATTGCCTGAATAAACTATTTTACTTTATTAAATGTTTTATTACACTTAGATTTATTTCCGATAATTTGGAGTAATTATACTTTTCTGTCTGTTAAGCTCGATTGTAATACTTAAGTTAAGTTTAGCCACATATTGAATTTTATTTTATTATTAATATTAGTCTCCCAGGTATTCTTTTATTTTGTTTTTTGTTTAGTTTAATTCCAGTTTTCTTTACTTTTCACTTATTTGTTAGTTAGTTTAAAATAGGTATATACCTATGTTTGTGACTTTAGTAATGTTCTTTAATTATATTTGTATTATTATTATTATTATTATTACTATGGTAAACCAACTCTACTGTAATTTTACTTCTGTAAATAAACAGTATAAAAAAAAAAAAAACTTTAATATTGCTAAACGGAAATAAAAAACAAAGTTTGATGAGGAAATCCTCATTTGCGGAAAATGCTGTACAAAAAAAAACAACAAACAAACATGTTTATATAATCCATGATTTTTCATCCAAAATTTATGTATGCTGCTATTTGTTGCAAAAACTTTTTTATGTTTTTCCATCTTCCTTACAAAATTTCTAAATGTGGGCGTTTTTCTGTCACAGTAGGGGATCTTGACATAGTTTAAAAAAAAATAAAAGAAATAATAATTTAATTAAATATTAAAAACAATAAAACATGCAAAATCCTTGACAATTTTTTTTAAAAAAGAAATATTAATTTTATATAATTCGTAATCATGATTTATAAAAAATAATAATATTATTAAATGGTGACATTTTTATTGGAATTTATTTAAAAAAATATATTTATTTATTTATTCATTGATATTCTAAAAGAAGAAAACCTCAAAAAAACCAGTTTATCGAGCAAATTAAGTTACATTTTAAATTGGAACTGATATTTTTATTTTATTTATTTTTGTTTAAATAATATAACTTGCATTTGATGATATTTTATTTTAATTTACTGACTGAATCAACCTAAATATAATTAATTTAATTTAATTAAATAAATAAAACAACAGATCAAATGGATCAAACCCAAGGATTTCATTAATTTTGGTCTTCCATTCAAATGCTCAATACTAATATAATCGATTCTATTAGTAATGATGCAAACATTTGAGATAAATATACTGGTTGCGGTTTACCACAAATAAGAAAGGAATTGCTATGTTTATTTTAATTATTAGTAAATGATTGAGAGGGGAAAGTTATGTTATGTTATTACAATCATGGTTTTTTGGGGGAGGGGCGGCGAACTTGCCAAATAATATGCAATTATATGATTATAGCTTATATAGTAATAATTATTTATTAATTAAATCATATATTCTTTATTGGTTATTATTGATTTGCATCCAGGTTGCTTATACGGAAGTATTTGTCTTTTTTTTTCAGAATTCATTTTTAATATTAGAATTTTTTTTTTTTTTTTAATACTTTTTAATAAGAAGAAGAGTGGTGCTTTCAAGCGCAATGGTCTCATTGATATTTCCATCTGTCTTGGTACGTCCAAGTACTAAGAGCTAAGAGAAATAAGAAGATAAGTAATGTTTACTATCTGAGGGCTTGACAATACACTCGCCAGATATACTTGGAATATTTAAGAAATCGCAAGCAGTGGCTAAACCAAAGCTTGAAAATATTATATAAGCTATCAAGAAGAAAACAGCCAATCAAGCACCCAAGAGTTTACTGTAAGTCGAGAACAAAACTAACCTCAAAGAGTTATTTAACGTGCTTGTAACAAGCAATCATCAGTCTGTCAAACTCACGCTCTGTCTTTAGGAATTTTTAAAGACAAGAGAATCTTAAGCAAACTGGCCACCCTAGGCCATTAGACTATTAGTTAGTACAAGCAATCGTTCTAACTTGCGTCAAGTGATACTGGACTCCCATGCGGAGAACCCGGGTTCGAGTGCAGCTCTGCTACCCTTAGATTTTTTTCTTCCTAGGAGCCTCAACAGCTCACTGTCCGGTGATGGACAGTGTTGTCTGTAACGAGAGAACACTGTCTGGAGGCCGACAGTGCACTGAGAAGGCTCCGAGCGCCAATGACCATAGATGTTAACGCACCTTAAATTAAATAAAAAAACACAACGACCTTCAAGCGACTCACATCAACCAACAACACTACCATTCTACGTCCATCACCAATATCATCTGTGGAGGGATTAGCTAAGTGGTTAGCGCATTCCACGCAGAGGTCCCGGGTTGGAGTGCTACCTTTAGATTTTTTTCTTCCTAGGAGCTCAACAGCTCACTATCCGGTGATCGAACTCACTATCCGATGTTGTCTGTAACGAGAGAACACTGTCCGGACGCCGGCAGTGCCCTGAGAAGGCTCCGAGCGCTAATGACCATAGAAGTTGACGCGCCTTAAATTAAAAAAAAAAAAAAAAA
>JAAEAF010005600.1:0-55528 GCA_011037195.1 Triatoma infestans
GTTGGCTTTTTTCCTGCGTTTCAGATTTCGATTCCTTTTTTGCCGCAGTTTTTGATCCCGCTTGAATGAATGGTGGGATTGGCGGCACATCGTCTATTTCTGATATCGATTTGTCAGCATCTCCACCTTCATTACTTGAGTTATCTGGTTGGTGTTTGTCCTGCGATTCAGATTTTGATTCCTTTTCTGCCGCAGTTTTTGATCCTGCTTGAATGAATGGTGGGAATGGCGGAACATCGTCTATTTCTGATATCGATATGTCAGTTTCTTCACCTTCATTACTTGAGTTATTTGGTTGGCTTTTTTCCTGCGTTTCAGATTTTGATTCCTTTTCTGGTGCAGTTTTTGATCGCGCTTCAATGAATGGTGGGATTGGTGGAACATTGTCTATTTCAGATATCGATTTTTCAGCATCTTCATCTTCATTACTTGAGTTATCTGGTTGGCTTTTTTCCTGCGTTTCAGATTTTGGTTCCTTTTCTGCCGCAGTTTTTGATCCCGCTTGAATGAATGGTGGGATTGGTGGAACATTGTCTATTTCAGATATCGATTTGTCAACATCTTCACCTTCATAACTTGAGTTATCTGGTTGGCTTTTGTCCTGCGTTTCAGATTTCGATTCCTTTTCTGCCGCAGTTTTTGATCCCGCTTGAATGAATGGTGGGATTGGCGGAACATCGTCTATTTCTGATATCGGTATGTCAGTTTCTTCACCTTCATTACTTGAGTTATCTGGTTGGCTTTCTTCCTGCGTTTTAGATTTTGATTCCTTTTCTGCCGCAGTTTCTGATCCCGCTTGAATGAATGGTGGGATTGGTGGAACATTGTCTATTTCAGATATCGATTTGTCAACATCTTCACCTTCATTACTTGAGTTATCTGGTTGGCTTTTTTCCTGCGTTTCAGATTTTGGTTCCTTTTCTGCCGCAGTTTTTGATCCCGCTTGAATGAATGGTGGGATTGGTGGAACATTGTCTATTTCAGATATCGATTTGTCAACATCTTCACCTTCATTACTTGAGTTATCTGGTTTGCGTTTATCCTGCGAATCAGGTTTAGATTTTTCATCTGCCGTAGTTTTTGATCCAGCTTGAATGAATGGTGGGATTGGCGGAATATCGTCTATTTCTGATATCGATATGTCAGTTTCTTCACCTTCATTACTTGAGTTATCTGGTTGGGTTTTTACCTGCGTTTCAGATTTTGATTCCTTTTCTGCCGCAGATTTTGATCCCGCTTTAATGAATGGTGGGATTGGTGGAACATTGTCTGTTTCAGATATCGATTTATCAACATCTTCACCTTCATAACTTGAGTTATCTGGTTGGCTTTTGTCCTGCGTTTCCGATTTCGATTCCTTTTCTGCCGCAGTTTTTGATCCCGCTTGAATGAATGGTGGGATTGGTGGAGCATTGTCTATTTCAGATATCGATTTGTCAACATCTTCACCTTCATTACTTGAGTTATCTGGTTGGCGTTTATCCTGCGAATCAGGTTTAGATTTTTCATCTGCCGTAGTTTTTGATCCAGCTTGAATGAATGGTGGTATTAGCGGAACATCGTCTATTTCTGATATCGATATGTCAGTTTCTTCACCTTCATTACTTGAGTTATCTGGCTGGGTTTTTTCATACGTGTCAGGTTTAGATTCCTCATCTGTCGTATTTTTTGATCCTTCTTGAATGAATGGTGGGATTGGTGGAACATTGTCTATTTCTGATATCGATATGTCAGTATCTTCCCCTGGTTGGCGTTTATCCTGCGATTCAGATTTTGATTCCTTTTTTGCCGCAGTTTTTGATCCGGCTTGAATGAAAGCCGGGATTGGCGGAACATCGTCTACTTCTGATATCGGTATGTCAGCATCTTCAGCTTCGTTATTTGATTTATCAGGTTGGGTTTTTTCAAGCGTTTCAGGTTTAGATTCCTCATCTGTCGTATTTTTTGATCCTTCTTGAATGAATGGTGGGATTGGTGGAACATGGTCTATTTCATTGTCTAGTGGATATATTCTTTCAGGTATTCCGGGAAGATAATCTTCTTGTAATTTTATTGTTTCATCTGCTGTAGCATTTGTAACGAATTTTATTGTTCCGCTTTCACTATTTATTGTTTGATTATTTTTAAATTGTTCCGAATTATGTTGTAGTGGATATACTCTTTCAGGTATTCCAGGAAGATAATCTTCTTGTAATTTTATTGCTTCATCTTGTTTACCATTTGTAACGAATTTTATTGTTCCGCTCTCACTATTTATTGTTTGATTATTTTTAAATTCTTCCGATTTATTTTGTAGTGGATATACTCTTTCAGCTATTCCAGGAAGATAATCTTCTTGTAATTTTATTGTTTCATCTGCTTTAGCATTTGTAACGAATTTTATTGTTCCGCTTTCACTATTTATTGTTTGATTATTTTTAAATAGTTCCGAATTATGTTGTAGTGGATATACTCTTTCAGGTATTCCAGGAAGATAATCTTCTTGTAATTTTATTGTTTCATCTGCTTTAGCATTTGTAACGAATTTTACTGTTCCTCTTTCACTATTCATTGTTTGGTTATTTTTAAATTGTTCCGAATTATTTTGTAGCGGATATATTCCTTCAGGTATTCCTGGAAGATAATCTTCTTGTAATTTTATTGTTTCATCTGGTTTAGCATTTATCACGAATTTTACATTTCCACCTTCTGTATTCATTGTTTGATTTTTTTTATATTGTTCCGAATTGTTTTGTGATGGATATATTCTTTCAGGTATTCCAGGAAGATAATCTTCTTGTAATTTCGTTGCTTCATCTTGTTTAGCATTTATCACGAATTTTACTGTTCCGCTTTCACTATTCATTGTTTGATTATTTTTATATGGTTCCGAATTATTTTGTGATGGATATATTCTTTCAGGTATTCCTGGAAGATAATCTTCTTGTAATTTTATTGCTTCATCTTGTTTAGCATTTATCACGAATTTTACTGTTCCGCTTTCAGTATTCATTGCTTGGTTATTATTAAATTGTCCCGAATTATATTGTGATGGATATATTCTTTCAGGTATTTCTGGAAGATAATCTTCTTGTAATTTTATGGTTTCATCTGGTTCAGTAGTTATTACGAATTTTAGGCTATCCATTGTACTATGTATGGTTTGATCACTTTTAAACTTTTTGGAATAGCTTCTTGGTGGGTATATTCTCTCTGGTATTTCTGGTAGATAATCTTCTTGTAATTCTGTTGTTTCATCTGTTTTTGTTTTTATCATGAGTTTAACTGTATCGATCTTTCTATGAATCTTTTGATCATTTTTAAACTTTTTAGAAATACTTTTTGGAGGATATACTCTTTCAGGTATTTCTGGAAGATAATCTTCTTGTAATTTTATGGTTTCATCTGTTTCAGTAGTTATTACGAATTTTAGGCTATCCATTGTACTATGTATGGTTTGATCACTTTTAAACTTTTTGGAATAGCTTCTTGGTGGGTATATTCTCTCTGGTATTTCTGGTAGATAATCTTCATGAAATTTTGTTGTTTCATCTGTTTTTGTTTTTATCATGAGTTTAAATCTATCGATCTTTCTATGAATCTTTTGATCATTTTTAAACTTTTTAGAAATACTTTTTGGAGGATATACTCTTTCAGGTATTTCTGGAAGATAATCTTCTTGTAATTTTATGGTTTCATCTGTTTTAGTACTTATTACGAATTTTAATATTTCGTTTTTACTATGTATTGTTTGATCACTTTTAAACTTTTTTGAAAAACTTCTTGGTGGGTATATTCTCTCAGGTATTTCTGGAAGATAATCTTCATGAAATTCTGTTGTTTCATCTGTTTTTGTTTTTATCATGAGTTTAACTGTATCGATCGTTTTATGAATGTTTTGATCATTTTTAAACTTTTTAGAAATACTTTTTGGAGGATATACTCTTTCAGGTATTCCGGTAAGATAAATCTTCTGTAATCTGTTGTTTCTCTGTTTTTTGTTTTTATTCATGAGTTTAACGGTCGTATCGATCTTTCTATGAATCTGTTGATCAATTTTTAAACATTTTAGAAATACTTTTTGGAGGATTACTCCTTTCAGGTATTTCTGAAGATAATCTTCCTTGTAATTTTATGTTTCCATCTGTTTCAGTAGTTATTACGATTGTAGCTATCCCTTGTACTATGTATGGGTTATCACTTTTAAACTTTATTGGAATAGCTTCTTGGTGGGTATATTCTCTCAGGTATTTCTGGAAGATAATCTTCATGAAATTCTGTTGTTTCATCTGTTTTTGTTTTTATCAAGAGTTTAACTGTATCGATCTTTCTATGAATGTTTTGATCATTTTTAAACTTTTTAGAAATCCTCTTTGGAGGATATACTCTTTCAGGTATTTCTGGAAGATAATCTTCTTGTAATTTTATGGTTTCATCTGTTTCAGTAGTTATTACGAATTTTAGGCTATCCATTGTACTATGTATGGTTTGATCACTTTTAAACTTTTTGGAATAGCTTCTTGGTGGGTATATTCTCCCAGGTATTTCTGGAAGATAATCTTCTTGAAATTTTATGGTTTCACCTGTTTCAGTACTTATTACGAATTTTAATATATCGTTTTTACTATGTATTGTTTGATCATTTTTAAACTTTTTTGAAAAACTTCTTGGTGGGTATATTCTCTCAGGTATTTCTGGAAGATAATCTTCATGAAATTCTGTTGTTTCATCTGTTTTTGTTTTTATCATGAGTTTAACTGTATCGATCGTTTTATGAATTTTTGATCATTTTTAAACTTTTTTGATATACTTTTTGGAGGATATACTCTTTCAGGTATTCCTGGAAGATAATCTTCTTGCAATTTTATGGTTTCATCTGGTTTAGTTTTTATTACGTATTTTAATCTGTTGATTTTGCTGTGTATGGTTTGATCACTTTTAAACTTTTTGGAATAACTTCTTTGTGGATAGACTTTGTCAGGTATTCCTGGAAGATAATCTTCTTGCAATTTTATTGTTTCATCTGTTTCAGTACTTATTACGAATTTTAATATATCGTTTTTACTATGTATTGTTTGATCACTTTTAAACTTGTTTGAATAACTTCTTGGTGGGTATATTCTCTCAGGTATTTCTGGAAGATATCTCATGAAATTCTTGTGTTTTCATCTGTTTTTTGTTTTTAATCACGACTTTTGCCTGAATCATTTTTGCTAGTATATTTGATCATTTTTAAACTTTTTTTATATTCTTTTTGAGGTATACTCGTTCATTTATTCCTGAAGATAATCTTCTTGCAATTTTATGGTTTCATCTGTTTTAGTTTTTATTACGTATTTTAATCTGTTGATTTTGCTGTGTACGGTTAGATCAGTTTTAAACTTTTTGGAATAACTTCTTTGTGGATAGACTTTGTCAGGTATTCCTGGAAGATAATCTTCTTGCAATTTTATGGTTTCATCTGTTTTAGTTTTTATTACGTATTTTAATCTGTTGATTTTGCTGTGTATTGTTAGGTTAGTTTTAAACTTTTTGGAATAACTTCTTTGTGGATAGACTTTGTCAGGTATTCCTGGAAGATAATCTTCTTGCAATTTTATGGTGTCCTGTGTTTTAATACTTATTACGAATTTTAGGCTATCGATTTTGCTATGTATGGTTTGATCGCTTTTAAACTTTTTGGAATAACTTCTTGATGGATATACTTTGTCAGGTATTCCTGGAAGATAATCTTCTTGCAATTTTATGGTGTCATTTGTTTTAGTACTTATTATGAATTTTAGGCTATCGATTTTACTATGTATGGTTTGATCACTTTTAAACTTTTTGGAATAACTTCTTGGTGGATATACTTTGTCAGGGATTCCTGGAAGATAATCTTCTTGCAATTTTATGGTTTCATCTGTTTCAGTACTTATTACGAATTTTAATATATCGGTTTTACCATGTGTTGCTTGATCAGTTTTAAACTTTTTTGAAATACTTCTTGGTGGGTATGTTCTCTCAGGTATTTCTGGAAGATAATCTTCATGAAATTCTGTTGTTTCATCTGTTTTTGTTTTTATCAAGAGTTTAACTGTATCGATCTTTCTATGAATGTTTTGATCATTTTTAAACTTTTTAGAAATACTTTTTGGAGGATATACTCTTTCAGGAATTACTGGAAGATAATCTTCTTGCAATTTTATGGTGTCATCTGTTTTAGTACTTATTACGAATTTTAGGCTATCGATTTTGGTATGTATTGTTTGATCTCTTTTAAAGGTTGTTGAAAAACTTCTTGGTGGGTATATTCTCTCAGGTATTTCTGGAAGATAATCTTCATGTAATATTGTTGTTTCATCTGTTTTTGTTTTTATCATGAGTTTAACTGTATCGATTTTGCTATGTCTGGATTGATCACTTTTAAACTTTTTGGAAAAACGTTTTTGTGGGTATACTCTTTCAGGTATTCCTGGAAGATAGTCTTCTTGTAATTTTAAAGTTTCATCTGTCTTACTTGTTATTACGAATTTTAATCTGTCGATTTTGCTGTGTATAGTTTGATCACTTTTAAATTTTTTTGAAAAACGTTTTAGTGGATATACTATTTCAGGTATTCCTGGAAGGTAATCTTCTTGTAATTTTATGGTTTCGTCTGTTTTAGATTTTATTACGAATTTTAATCTGTCGATTTTGCTATCTATGGTTTGGTCACTTTTAAACATTTTGGAAAAAAATTTTCGAGGATATACTCTTTCAGGTATTCCTGGAAGATAATCTTCTTGTAATTTTATAGTTTCATTTGTTTTAGATTTTATTACGAATTTTAATCTGTCGATTTTGCTGTGTATGGTTTGATCACTTTTAAACTTTTTGGAAAAACGTTTTTGTGGATATACTCTTTCAGGTATTCCTGGAATATAGTCTTCTTGTAATTTTAAAGTTTCATCTGTTTTACTTGTTATTACGAATTTTAATCTGTCGATTTTGCTGTGTATGGTTTGATCACTTTTAAACTTTTTGGAAAATCTTTTTGGTGGATATACTCTTTCCGGTATTCCTGGAAGATAATGTTCTTGTAATTCTATAGTTTCATTTGTTTTTGATTTTATTACGAATTTTAATCTGTCCATTTTGCTATGTAAGTTTTGATCACTTTTAAACTTTTTGGAAAAACTTTTTGGTGAATATACTCTTTCCGGTATTCCTGGAAGATAATCTTCTTGTAATTTTATAGTTACATCTGTTTTAGTTTTTATTACGAATTTTGTTCTGTCGATTTTGCTATGTAAGGTGTGACCACTTTTAATCTTTTTGGAAAAACGTTTTCGAGGATATACTCTTTCAGGTATTCCTGGAAGATAATCTTCTTGTAATTTTATAGTTTCATTTGTTTTAGATTTTATTACGAATTTTAATCGGTCGATTTTGCTGTGTATGGTTTGATCACTTTTAAAGTCTTTGGAAAAACGTTTTTGTGGATATACTCTTTCCGGTATTCCTGGAAGATAATCTTCTTGTAATTTTATAGTTACATCTGTTTTAGTTTTTATTACGAGTTTTAATCTGTCGATTTTGCTGTGTAAGGTTTGATCACTTTTAAACTTTTTGGAAAAACTTTTTCGAGGATATACTCTTTCCGGTATTCCTGGAAGATAATCTTCTTGTAATTTTATAGTTTCATCTGTTTTAGTTTTTATTACGAATTTTGTTCTGTCGATTTTGCTATGTAAGGAGTGATCACTTTTAAACTTTTTGGAAAAACCTTTTCGTGGATATACTGTTTCATGTATTCCTGGAAGATGATCTTCTTCTAATTTGATGGTTTCTTCTGTTTCAGGATTTATTACGAACTTTAATCTGTCGATTTTCCTGTGTATGGTTTGGTCACTTTTAAACATTTTGGAAAAACCTTTTCGTAGATACACTCTTTCCGGCATTCCTGGAAGATAATCTTCTTGTAAATTTAAAGTTTCATCTGTTTTACTTGTTATTACGAATTTTAATCTGTCGATTTTGCTGTGTATGTTTTGATCACTTTTAAACTTTTTGGAAAATCTTTTTGGTGGATATACTCTTTCCGGTATTCCTGGAAGATAATCCTCTTGTAATTTTATAGTTTCATCTGTTTTAGTTTTTATTACGAATTTTTTTCTGTCGATTTTGCTATGTAAGGTGTGATCACTTTTAAACTTTTTGGAAAAACTTTTTCGAGGATATACTTTTTCAGGTATTCCTGGAAGATAATCTTCTTGTAATTTTATAGTTTCATCTGTTTTAGTTTTTATTACGAGTTTTAATCTGTCGATTTTGCTGTGTAAGGTTTGATCACTTTTAAACTTTTTGGAAAAACTTTTTCGAGGATATACTCTTTCAGGTATTCCTGGAAAATAATCTTCTTGTAATTTTATAGTTTCATTTGTTTTTGATTTTATTACGAATTTTAATCTGTCGATTTTGTTGTGTATGGTTTGATCACTTTTAAACTTTTTGGAAAAACTTTTTGGTGGATATACTCTTTCCGGTATTCCTAGAAGATAATCTTCTTGTAATTTTATAGCTTCATCTGTTTTAGTTTTTATTACGAATTTTAATCTGTCGATTTTGCTGTGTATGGTTTGATCACTTTTAAAGTTTTTGGAAAAACTTTTTCGAGTATATACTCCTTCCGGTATTCCTGGAAGATAATCTTCTTGTAATTTTATAGTTTCATTTGTTTTAGATTTTTTTACGAATTTTAATCTGTCCATTTTGCTATGTAAGTTTTGATCACTTTTAAACTTTTTGGAAAAACTTTTTGGTGAATATACTCTTTCCGGTATTCCTGGAAGATAATCTTCTTGTAATTTTATAGTTACATCTGTTTTAGTTTTTATTACGAATTTTAATCTGTCGATTTTGCTGTGTATGGTCTGATCACTTTTAAACTTTTTGGAAAAACTTTTTCGAGGATATACTTTTTCAGGTATTCCTGGAAGATAATCTTCTTGTAATTTTATAGTTTGATCTGTTTTAGTTTTTATTACGAATTTTGTTGTGTCGATTTTTCTATGTAAGGTGTGATCACTTTTAAACTTTTTGGAAAAACCTTTTCGTGGATATACGTTTTCATGTATTCCTGGAAGATGATCTTCTTGTAATTTGATGGTGTCTTCTGTTTCAGGATTTATTAGGAATTTTAATCTGTCGATTTTGCTGTGTAAGGTTTGATCACTTTTAAACTTTTTGGAAAAACTTTTTCGAGGATATACTCTTTCAGGTATTCCTGGAAAATAATCTTCTTGTAATTTTATAGTTTCATTTGTTTTTGATTTTATTACGAATTTTAATCTGTCGATTTTGTTGTGTATGGTTTGATCACTTTTAAACTTTTTGGAAAAACTTTTTGGTGGATATACTCTTTCCGGTATTCCTAGAAGATAATCTTCTTGTAATTTTATAGCTTCATCTGTTTTAGTTTTTATTACGAATTTTAATCTGTCGATTTTGCTGTGTATGGTTTGATCACTTTTAAACTTTTTTGAAAAACGTTTTAGTGGATATACTCTTTCAGGTATTCCTGGAAGGTAATCTTCTTGTAATTTTATGGTTTCGTCTGTTTTAGATTTTATTACGAACTTTAATCTGCCGATTTTGCTGTGCATGGTTTGATCACTTTTAAACTTTTTGGAAAATCTTTTTGGTGGATATTCTCTTTCCGGTATTCCTGGAAGATAATCTTCTTGTAATTTTATAGTTTCATCTGTTTTAGTTTTTATTACGAATTTTGTTCTGTCGATTTTGCTATGTAAGGTGTGACCACTTTTATACTTTTTGGAAAAACATTTTCGAGGATATACTTTTTCAGGTATTCCTGGAAGATAATCTTCTTGTAATTTTATAGTTTCATCAGTTTTAGTTTTTATTACGAGTTTTGTTCTGTCGATTTTGCTGTGTATGGTTTGATCACTTTTAAACTTTTTTGAAAAACTTTTTGGAGGATATACTCTTTCAGGTATTCCTGGAAGATAATCTTCTTGTAATTTTATAGTTTCATTTGTTTTAGATTTTATTACGAATTTTAATCTGTCGATTTTGCTGTGTATGGTTTGATCACTTTTAAACTTTTTGGAAAAACTTTTTGGTGGATATACTCTTTCAGGTATTCCTGGAAGATAATCTTCTTGTAATTTTATAGTTTCATCTGTTTTAGTATTTATTACGAATTTTAATCTGTCGGTTTTGCTGTGTATGGTTTGATCACTTTTAAACTTTTTGGAAAAACCTTTTCGTGGATATACTCTTTCATGTATTCCTGGAAGACGATCTTCTTGTAATTTTATGGTTTCTTCTGTTGCAGGATTTATTAGGAATTTTAATCTGTCGATTTTGCTGTGTATGGTTTGATCACTTTTAAACTTTTTGGAAAAAATTTTTCGAGGATATACTCTTTCCGGTATTCCTGGAAGATAATCTTCTTGTAATTTTATAGTTTCATCTGTTATAGTTTTTATTACGAATTTTAATCTGTTGATTTTGCTATGTAAGGTGTGATCACTTTTAAACTTTTTGGAAAAGCTTTTTGGTGGATATGCTCTTTCCGGTATTCCTGGAAGATAATCTTCTTGTAATTTTATAGTTTCATCTGTTTTAGTTTTTATTACGAATTTTGTTCTGTTGATTTTGCTATGTAAGGTGTGACCACTTTTAAACTTTTTGGAAAAACTTTTTCGAGGATATACTTTTTCAGGTATTCCTGGAAGATAATCTTCTTGTAATTTTATAGTTTCATCTGTTTTACTTGTTAGTACGAATTTTAATCTGTCGATTTTGCTGTGTATGGTTTGATCACTTTTAAACTTTTTTGAAAAACGTTTTAGTGGATATACTCTTTCAGGTATTCCTGGAAGGTAATCTTCTTGTAATTTTATGGTTTCGTCTGTTTTAGATTTTATTACGAACTTTAATCTGTCGATTTTGCTGTGCATGGTTTGATCACTTTTAAACTTTTTGGAAAATCTTTTTGGTGGATATTCTCTTTCCGGTATTCCTGGAAGATAATCTTCTTGTAATTTTATAGTTTCATCTGTTTTAGTTTTTATTACGAATTTTGTTCTGTCGATTTTGCTATGTAAGGTGTGACCACTTTTAAACTTTTTGGAAAAACTTTTTCGAGGATATACTTTTTCAGGTATTCCTGGAAGATAATCTTCTTGTAATTTTATAGTTTCATCTGTTTTACTTGTTATTATGAATTTTAATCTGTCGATTTTGCTGTGCATGGTTTGATCACTTTTAAACTTTTTGGAAAATCTTTTTGGTGGATATTCTCTTTCCGGTATTCCTGGAAGATAATCTTCTTGTAATTTTATAGTTTCATGTGTTTTAGATTTTATTACGAATTTTAATCTGTCGATTTTGCTGTGTATGGTTTGGTCACTTTTAAACATTTTGGAAAAACCTTTTCGTAGATACACTCTTTCCGGTATTCCTGGAAGATAATCTTCTTGTAATTTTTATAGTTTCATCTGTTATAGTTTTTATTACGAATTTTAATCTGTTGATTTTGCTATGTAAGGTGTGATCACTTTTAAACTTTTTGAAAAGCTTTTTGGTGATATGCTCTTTCCGGTATTCCTGGAAGATAATCTTCTTGTAATTTTATAGTTTCATCTGTTTTAGTTTTTATTACGAGTTTTGTTCTGTCGATTTTGCTGTGTATGGTTTGATCACTTTTAAACTTTTTTGAAAAACTTTTTGGAGGATATACTCTTTCAGGTATTGCTGGAAGATAATCTTCTTGTAATTTTATAGTTTCATTTGTTTTAGATTTTATTACGAATTTTAATCTGTCGATTTTGCTGTGTATGGTTTGATCACTTTTAAACTTTTTGGAAAAACTTTTTGGTGGATATACTCTTTCAGGTATTCCTGGAAGATAATCTTCTTGTAATTTTTTAGTTTCATCTGTTTTAGTTTTAATTACGAATTTTGTTGTTCTATCGATTTTGCTGTGTATGGTTTGATCTTTTTTAAACTTTTTGGAAAAACTTTTTGGTGGATACACTCTCTCCGGTATTCCTGGAAGATAATCTTCTTGTAATTTTATAGTTTCATCTGTTTTAGTTTTTATTACGTATTTTAATCTGTTGATTTTGCTGTGTATGGTTTGATCACTTTTAAACTTGTTGGAAAAACGTTTTGTTGGATACACTCTTTCCGGTATTCCTGGAAGATAATCTTCTTGTAATTTTATGGTTTCATCAGTTTTACTTTTTATTACGAATTTTAATCTGTCGATTTTGCTATGTAAGGTTTGATCACTTTTAAACTTTTTGGAAAAACGTTTTGGTGGATATACTCTTTCCGGAATTCCCGGAAGGTAATCTTCTTGTAATTTTATAGTTTCATCTGTTTTAGTTTTTATTACGTATTTATATCTGTCGATTTTGCTGTTTATGGTTTGATTATTTTTAAACTTTTTTGTAAAACGTTTTGGGGGATATACTCTATCAGGTATTCCTGGTAGATAATCTTCATGTAGTTTTATTGTTTGATCTGTTTTTGTGTTTATCACGTATTTTACTCTACTGCTTTTTCTATTCATTGTTTGATCACTTTTAAATTTTTTTGAAATTTTTTGTGGTCGATAAATTCTTTTCGGAATTCTTGGGAAATTATCTTCTATTGTATTTATTGTTTTATCTGTTTTGGTAATTGGTAAGAATTTTTCTCCAACCTTTATTGTATTTATTGTTTGATTATTTTTAATTTTTTTTGAAAATTTTTGTGGTGGATTAATTTTTGGGAATTTATCTTTTGGCGTATTTATTGTTTTATCTGTTTTCCTAATTGTTATGGATTTCTCTTCACCGCTTTTTGTATTTATTGCTTTATCATTTCTAAATTTATTTGAAAATTTTTGTGGTAGATAAATTCTTTTCGCAGTTCTTGGAAAATTATCTTCTAGCATATTTATTGTTTTTTTTGTTTTCGTGTTTGCTATGAATTTTTCTTCTCCGCTTTTTGTGTTTATTGTGTGATCATTTCTAAATTTATTTGATAATTTTTGTGGTTCATAAATTCTTTTTGGAATTCTTGGGAAATTATCTTCTAGCATATTTATTCTTTTTTCTGTTGTCGTATTTGCTATGATTGTTTCTTCACTGCTTTTTGCATTTATTGTTTGATCATTTCTAAATTTTTTTGAAATTTTTTGTGGTGTATAAATTCTATTTGGAATTCTTGGGAAATTATCTTCTAGCATATTTATTGTTTTTCCTGTTGTCGTGTTTGCTATGACTTTTTCTCCTCCGCTTTTTGTATTTATTGTTTGATCATTTCTAAATTTATTTGAAAATTTTTGTGGTTCATAAATTCTTTTTGGAATTCTTGGAAACTTATCTTCTAGCATATTTATTGTTTTTTCGGTTGTCGTGTTTGCTATGAATTTTTCTTCAACGCGTTTTGTATTTGTTGTTTGATCATTTTTAAATTTTTTTGATAATTTTCGTGGTGGATAAATTCTTTTCGGAATTCTTGGGAAATTATCGTCTATCATTTTTGTTGTTTTTTCTGTTTTCGTTGTTGCTATGTCTTTTTCTTCAACGCGTTTTGTATTTATTGTTTGATCATTTTTAAATTTTTTTGATAATTTTCGTGGTGGATAAATTCTTTTCGGAATTCTTGGGAAATTATCGTCTATCATTTTTATTGTTTTTTCTGTTTTCGTTGTTGCTATGTCTTTTTCTTCAACGCGTTTTGTATTTATTGTTTGATCATTTTTAAATTTTTTTGAAAATTTTTGTGGTGGATAAATTCTTTTTGGAATTCTTGGGAAATTATCTTCTAGCATATTTATTGTTTTTCCTGTTGTCGTGTTTGCTATGAATTTTTCTCCTCCGCTTTTTGTATTTATTGTTTGATCATTTCTAAATTTATTTGAAAATTTTTGTGGTTCATAAATTCTTTTTGGAATTCTTGGGAAATTATCTTCTAGCATATTTATTGTTTTTTCTGTTGTCGTGTTTGCTATGAATTTTTCTCCACCGCTTTTTGTGTTAATTGTTTGATGATTTTTAAATTTATTTGAAAATTTTTGTGGTGGATAAATTCTTTTTGGAATTCTTGGGAAATTATCTTCTAGCATATTTATTGTTTTTCCTGTTGTCGTGTTTGCTATGAATTTTTCTCCTCCGCTTTTTGTATTTATTGTTTGATCATTTCTAAATTTATTTGAAAATTTTTGTGGTTCATAAATTCTTTTTGGAATTCTTGGGAAATTATCTTCTAGCATATTTATTGTTTTTTCTGTTGTCGTGTTTGCTATGAATTTTTCTCCACCGCTTTTTGTGTTAATTGTTTGATGATTTTTAAATTTATTTGAAAATTTTTGTGGTGGATAAATTCTTTTTGGAATTCTTGGGAAATTATCTTCTAGCATATTTATTGTTTTTCCTGTTGTCGTGTTTGCTATGAATTTTTCTCCTCCGCTTTTTGTATTTATTGTTTGATCATTTCTAAATTTGTTTGAAAATTTTTGTGGTTGATAAATTCTTTTTGGAATTCTTGGGAAATTATCTTCTAGCATATTTATTGTTTTTTCGGATGTCGTGTTTGCTATGAATTTTTCTTCAACGCGTTTTGTATTTATTGTTTGATCATTTTTAAATTTTTTTGATAATTTTTGTGGTGGATAAATTCTTTTCGGAATTCTTGGGAAATTATCTTCTATCATTGTTATTGTTTTTTCTGTTTTCGTTGTTGCTATGTCATTTTCTTCAACGCGTTTTGTGTTTATTGTTTGATCATTTTTAAATTTTTTTGATAATTTTTGTGGTGGATAAATTCTTTTCGGAATTCTTGGGAAATTATCTTCTATCATTTTTATTTTTTTTTCTGTTTTCGTATTTGCTATGAATTTTTTTTCACCGCTTTTTGTATTTATTGTTTGATCATTTTTAAATTTTTTTGATAATTTTTGTGGTGGATAAATTCTTTTCGGAATTCTTGGGAATTTATCTACTATCATATTTATTGTTTTTTCTGTTTTCGTATTTGCTATAAATTTTTCTTCACCGCTTTTTGTATTTCTTGTTTGATTATTTTTAATTTTTTTTGAATATTTTTGTGGTTGATAAATTCTTTCAGGAATTCTTGGCATATTATCTTCTATCATTTTTATTGATTTATCTTTTTTTGTATTGAATGAAAATTTTAGTTGTTTTCGAATTGGTGTACTTTTCCCTTGTTCTCTTTGGCTTGCTGATTGGGGATTGTTTTCGTTATTTTTCGATAGAATTTCTTCATATAACTTTTTATTCTCATCTGAACTGTCAGTGGTGTGGCGATTTGTGCTTGCACAAGCTATACTTAATGTTGAGTAGTTTTGATAATGTTGTTCTTTGCATGCTAATAGGGTAATTCGATCAGGAATTGCTAGATTATACTCTTTTTGCAGTTCAATTTTTTTATATTTTTCTGCATTTAATAAAAATTGGATTCTATCTTTTCGTTTATTTATTGTTTGATTTGTTATTAATTTAACTAAAACATCTTTCGGAATATCATCTTTGATTCTGCCAATTTGCATACCTATGGAATTCTGGACTCCATTATGTGTTATGTTTTTATCCTTTTGGGTTGTTCGTTTATATCGTAATAGGTGGTGATCTGTATTTACGGTTTTCTCAGAATTTTTGGAAGACTTTAGATAAATAAGAAAATATTTGGCTATATTATTAACTGGAACTTGTTCTAGTTCAGGATTTCGTCGAAAATTCCTAGATTTCTTATCTAAATAAATAATGGAGTTTTCGTTTAATTGGTTTAACTGCGCAATATTGAAAGCGGTTGTTCTCAGTGTGCTATAATGTTTTGTGTTTTGACTTATTACTGATTTTAAGTTTGGTGAAACTATTGGAACACCTAAACGATAATCAGTTTCTTTTATTGAAAATTGCTCTTTAAGTGTCGGCGTTAAAATTGTATCATTATCGATCGATATCTGTTGATGTTTTCTCTGCTTATTGGGATCTTCACTGGGAGAAGTACTCCAATACGTTCTAAAGATGAAATCATCAGCATAATTTGGAGATTTGATTGCATCTATACGAACATAATTTTTATCCTAAAACCAAATAATTCAGTTAGATATTGCATTAACCAAGTATCTATTAGATTAGTTTGTTATAGAGGATTATTGTACTGCGACCTGAAAGATCTATTGTGGCTCCCGGAGCCTTCTCTGTGCTCTGCTGGTGTCCGAGCAATGTTATTTAGCTACAGACCACACTGCCCAACACCGGAATGTGAGCTGTAAAGGTCCTAGGAAGAGAAAATCCATGGGCAGCATGCTGGATCCGACCCGGGTCCTCCGCATTACTAGTCCAGCGCGCTACCACTTAGTTAATTTCCTTCTCCCTTGGCTTACGCCAATTAACTAGGGACGGAGACCCTAGATTATGTACTGTGTTTATCCTTCACTGTAAAGTGTAGAGTGCAGGGTTCAACTAGTATACGTTGAGTGCAGAGTTCAAGTGTATTGTTTTGACGTGAATGGAGTACTGAGCTGTGGTAACCCGTGAAGTCGCTAGTCTCCAAGTAAGTGCATGCAACAGATACCCTTTACGAGCAAGCATCTTAGTTAGTATTGCAAATGTTTCGAAAATTACAGTGCATTAGTTTAAATAAAATATTTAAAAAAAAAATAAAAAAATAAAATCTGGTAAGAAATACTCACACGACTTTCTGACTTTCTCTTACGCCAATTAATTTTTTTTTTTGTATTGTCTGCAGGAAGGCACCAAGCCCTATTCCAGTGGTATCCTAATTTTATATATCGTTGCCCCCCTTCTTGTTTATAATAAATTGTCGCAAGGCCCTTGATTTTTTTAACATTTTAATTTTATAAATACTATTCTTATATTACAATTAATGAATGGATTCACAAAACAATGTTCTACATTTAGAAATGTTCTTAACAGCAAAATATATTTTTTATTTATTATAGTGAGTGTAAAATTAGTTGTATAACAGCAAATCTTAAATAATCTTAAAAATTGCAACAAAACAAATGTTTCGACGCAATGTAACATCTCACAAACAGTCTTGACTTATAAATACTATCTTAAAATTCATTTAATGGATTTCAAAACAATATTATACATATTGAAAAGTTCCAAACGGAAAAATTAAATATTTATTATGATAGAACATCAAACACATTTAAATTAAACTTTAAAAAATACATAATGGAATACATATTTAATATAACATAATACTATTTTAGTGTGATACCCAGCACAACCAGCAAGCCACCCGGCTTGTTTCTTTGCAAACCGAGGTATGAATTAAAAGAGTTGTTTGTACTTCAATTTGTTTGTACGTCAAATGTTGTGCCCTAAGGGGCGCGTCCCACATTTTGGTAAACGTTTCCCTAACTCCGACAATCCTTCTCAATGCATCCTGCTCATGACGGACTCTGGTCTCAAATTAATAAAAATTGCTACGTTTGCAATGTTTAGTTAGGCTGGCCATAAAAGAAAAGATGGTAGGTTATACATTTGTATCTGAGCGGACGTATCTGGAATTTTAATGTCTGATATTCCTCTGAACCACCTAAAAACAATTTTTTCAGAAAAATATTTCAAATAAAAGTCTATCGTAAGTAATCGCAAATAAATTCTAATATTCGTAAGTCACATAAATGGTGTTCTAGCTCGCAAGAATGCAGAAAAGAGACAGCTCTATCAAGTGGCTAAGCTGGGGACGGACGAGAAGAAGATGGAGCATGAAAGAAAAATTGGAGAGAAGTTGGGTGTGGGTACAGGGGAGAAGCGAGAGGTTGGTGTGGAAGCAAGGTGGCGGGCTCTAATGTCAGGTATGAGTGGAAGCCCAGGAAGCAATAAAATCGCGAAATGACGCTAGAGCTAAATTGCTGTCAACAGTGACTCGAGAATCGGTAAGTAGTTTTAAGGAGAAAAGAAAAGCAGCAAAGAATATATGCAGCAAGAAAAAAAAAGAAGTGTTGACCCAGAAGTTGGAGCAGATGCAAGCGCATTTTGGGAAGAAAAATTTAGGAAGTTCTTTAAGGTGATGAAGAAGGCAAAAGGAGGTTATCAGCCTAGAATTGGTGCAGTCGAAAATAATCTAGGAGAATTATTATGTAATGAGCCAGAAATCCTAGAAAGATGGGCAGAGTACTTCGAAGTTCTATTGGAGAGAGTATTAGAAGAGGAGGTTGGCGGTGAGAGATTCCAGGAACGAATGAAAGAGGAAGAGGTAGAATTGAAGAGCCCACCCTCAAGGGATGAATTTGAAAGCATACTAGAAGGTTTAAAAAATCATAATGCTCCGAGGATGGATGGGATTAGTGCTGAAATGGTGAAAGCTACTGGAACGTATAAAGACGTAATGTTCCAGTTGATATCGGAGGTATGGTGTGAAGACCTAAGTACGGCGTTGGTCTGCCCAATATATAAGAAGGGAGGTTGCCTAAAGTGTAAGATCTACAGAGGAATTTCGCTCTGTGTCCCGTACAAAGTTTTGTCCACAATTATAAATAAAAGACTACTGGAGAAATCGAAAGCACTTACCGGAGAATACTAATGTGGTTTTAGACCGAGCAGGTCTTCGATAGACTATATTTTCACTATTAGGTCAATTTTTGCGAAATGTTATGAGCAGAATGTGGAGAAGCAAAATCTCTTCATTGATTAAAATAGCATTTGACCGAGTGAATCGAGAGAGTCTGTTTAAATGTATGAGAGAACTTGGTTTTCCGGAGAAACTAATCAGACTGGTGGCTGTGTGCTTGAGGGGAAGTTGTGGAAAAGTCCAAGGCAAAACTTCGAGGGAATTTGAGATCTACTCGGGCCTCAAGCAAGAGGATCCGATGTCGCCAACGTTATTAAATATTGTTTTAGAGGCGATTATGAGAAGGCTATCCATCAGTCGGGACGGGAATTTGTACACTAGATTGGTACAAGTGTTAGCCTATGCTGATGACGTGGCTATATTGGCGAGATCTCAGGCAGAGCTAAAGGCGACATTTTTGGAAATGGAGGCAGCGGCCAAAGAGTTTGGTTTGGAGGTTAACTGCCAGAAAACCAAATATATGGTTGTGACCAGGAAGAGAAGGATATTTCGAAACATACGGGTGGGGGAATATACCTTTGAAGGAGTTAAAGATTTTAAATATTTGGGCGCAGTGTTAACCTCAAAAAACGAGGTAACAGAAGATCTTTCTGGTCGAATGACTGCTGGAAATAGATGCCTGTGGCTCTTCAAGCGGCGTTTAGAAGTAAAAATGTGTCTAGAGCAGCGAAAACAAGACTTTATAAGACAGTGCTGAGGCCGGTTGTCACCTATGGCTTAGAAACGTGGGTTCTGACAAGAGCAGATGAGCAAAGGTTACTTAGGTGGGAGAGAAAGGTATTAAGGAGAATATTTGGACCTGTGAGGACAGAGGAAGGCTTCAGAATCAGGACGACCCAAGAAGTGGCTCAACTGTTTGGGGACTCTGATATTGTCTCTTGCATAAAAGCTGTAGACTGCGATAGTTGGGACACATACACCGGATGGAGGATATGGGGTTCCAAAGAAAGCATTATATGGGCATCCTGGTGGAAGAAGGCCCCCAAGGCAGACCAAGGCTGAGATGGCTTACAATGAGTCATCCAGGAAATGGTTTATTAATACTTAATCCTATTATGTAAAAATAAAACTTTGTACTCATTACCTTTCTTGCCTGTCCGGACATGTTACCACAGGCCTTCTTAGCATGTTTCTTAATAGTTATCCTATTAAGAAAAAATAAAACTTTGTACTCATTACCTTTCTTGCCTGTCCGGACCTGTTACCACAGGTCTTCTTAGCATGTTTGTAATACTTAATCCTATTATGAAAAAAAGTGTGTTTATATAATGATACACAATGCTAAGGCAATCCTCAAGAGAAAATTGCAGACCACTACAATCTACCCCCACTCAGATTTTATCTGCCCCCAAAATCAGAATGCAGCACTATACTATCAATATTTTATTTCGATTAAGCGTACTAGCCAATAGAATTGCGACTCTCCCGCGCTTAGCCAATAGGAATGCAGTATTTATATGCGGCCTAATAATCGATTATTTTAAATATCGATTGATCTGACAGTATAAAAACCTTGTACTCTGTGTGCTCGTCCTCATTCCAGTTTTGCTGCGCCTCGTGACATCTATCTAGCTAGTCAGTTAGATACGTTGGAACGGCTACTCACGGAGTACATGGCAGAAAATGAAGCTCCCTTAAAATATAACTTGGTCTTGGAGGCGACATTTGAAAACATGAAAGGTGAAACTACTGATCGCCCCTTCAAGACCAAGAACACAACAATTTATGAAGACTCCTCCATCCAGGAAACCCTCAATGGAGGTTTTAAAAAAATTATAGCTGAGATGGAGGAGTCCGCGCTGAAAGGGAGCGGTTGGACTCTGAAGATGTTCGACGGGTCCTTCTGAGAGTAAATAGGTTTCTACCTCTAGGGAGTTGCAGCTTCATACCGCTGCCCCCACATATAGCGAACAAAAAAGCTGTCATCAATGTGCAGAACACTGACGACCGGTGCTTCGAGTATGCCATTCTCTCCCGCCTCGTTAAAAAGGACCCACAACGCGTTTCCAAATTCAAGAACTTGGAACACAGTTATAATTTTGACTGCATTTCCTTCCCCACTCCTCTCCATGAAGTGAAGAAGTTTGAGAAATATAATATTTCGGTCAACGTCTTCACCCTTGAAGAGAAAGGAGACGTGTACCCTCTGAAGGTGGTAAAGCATGAGAAGGAAGACCATCGTAACCTCCTTCTCCTGACGCTGGAAAACGGACGGAGCCACTCACTTATATAAGTGATTTTAATAAGCTGGTGGCCCGTCAAATAAGGCACCATAACGGTGGGGTTCATGTTTGCAAGCGATACTTCACGCATTTTAACACCGACGGCGTGAGCATCGCAGATCGGGTGAAGGAACATGCGGAGTACTGTGGGGTGAACAGACCGAGCCGTATTGTACTGCCTGCATGCTGCCACGATGGGCGTTCTCCAACTGTTTCATTTACGAAGATACAAAATCAAATGAGGATTCCCATCGTCGTATACGCAGTTTTGAATGTATTTTAAAAAAAGTAGACAGCAACGGCAACAATGCGGGTCGGTCATACACCACTCCCTACAAGAGTCACCTTCCAATGAGCTTCTGCGCCTATCTAAAGGTAGCAAAAGACATTCCACGCCATTATCTGCCTGCCGACTTTCCTGCGGAGCCCTACATCTATACAGGTGAGGACGCCGCAGAGAAGTTTATAGCATACATAAAGACAGTGGCGGAAAAGATGTTTCTGGTGAACTCCGTGAAGCGGCAAATGCCGCCCCTGACACCTTCCCGGCTGGAACATTTCCAAAATTCCCAAACCTGCTACCTTTGCCATTCGTCCTACGCCAATTCCGATCGTAAAGTGGCGGATCATGATTATATCACAGATATGTATCGTGGTCCTGCTCACTCTTCCTGTAACATCCTCTACGAACTCCCCGTTTCCTTCCCGTGTTCCTACACAATCTGAGCTGTGACGCCCACTTTATTGTTCGCGAGTTGGGGTATGACTCAAGTCGTATTGACGTCATCCTCAACAGCGAGGAAAAATACATGTCCTTTAGTAAACAAGTGGACGCCCTAGCCGTCAGATTTGTGGACATCTTCCGGTTCATGGCTTCCAGCTTGGACAGTTTGTCCGAGAATTTACCCAGAGACAAATTCAATGATACGGGTAAATTCTTCCCCGCCGACAAGGTGGATCTGGTCATAAGAAAAGGAGTGTACCCCTATGATTACACGGACTCGTTCGAGAAACTTAGGGGGACGGTTCTACCCTCTAAGAAGGCATTCTACAGCACCCTCAATGAATGCCACATCTTGGACGAGGACTATCAGCATGCACAGTTGGTCTGGGAGGCGTTTGAAATTAGAACCCTATGAGGGTACAGTGAGCTCTACCTTAAGGTAGACGTAATGCTCCTATGCGACATCTTTAAAAATTTCAGGATGTTTGCTTAGGAGCATATTCGCTGGACCCCGCCTGGTATTTCTCGGCGCCCAGTCTGGCATGGGACGCCATGCTGAAGTGTACAGGGGTAAAACTTGATTTGCTCACCGACTATGACCAGCTCCTGAAGATCGAGCGGGGCATTAGGGGTGGTATTTGCTAATGCAGTCATCGCTATGGTAAAGCTCATAACGCTCATCTGTACCCAGATCGAGACCCCCATAAAGAATCGTCATACATTGCCTACCTAGATGCAAACAATTTGTACGGGTGGGCAATGTCAAATCCGCTTCCTTATGGCGGTTTCGAATGGGTACAAGATCTGGATACTCTAGACTGGGGCAATATGCAAGAAGATGGTCCCTTCGGGTATATCGTCGAGGCCGATATGGAGTATCCCAGCGAGTTGCACGATTTGCATAATGATTTCCCCTCTTCCCAGAGAATAGGGTGCCTCCGGGACAGGTTAACAAGAAATTGTTGACCACATTATTACTAGGTAGAAATACGTGGTGCATTTCGTCAACTTGCGGTAAGCCATGGGTTTGGGTCTGCGGTTGGTGCCCGTACATAAAGCGCTGCGATTCAAGCAGTCCCGTTGGCTAAGTTCTTACATTAACCTCAACACCCAAATGAGACAACAGGCGATTAACGACTTCGACAAAGACTTTTACAACCTGATGAACAACGCCGTATTTGGTAAATTCATGGAAGACGTACGAAAACGAATGAAAATAGAACTGACGAACGACGTCTGAAAAAACTAATCGCTAAACCGACATTCAAGGACAGGACAATCAACCAGAGATTCTGGCTGCAGTATATCTGGACTTTGAACAGATTACGATGAACAAACCTATTTACGTAGTATGGCATACTTGATCTGTCCAAAGTCCGGATGTACGACTTTCACTACAACACTATGATGGACAAGTACGGATCAGACAGACTAAGACTACTCTATACAGACACCGTCAGTTTAATTTACCAAATACGGACCGACGACTTTTACCAAGACTTGTTGACAATGCTAGACGAATTTGAATCTCTGACTATCCTGACGGACACCCATACAAAAACAATAGAAATAAGAAGGTGATGGGTAAATTTAAGGATGAAGCCAACGGTGAGGCTGTGTCTGAATTCGTGGGCCTCCGCGCTAAAATGTACACGTTACACATCCGCGGGCTAGAGAAAAAACGGGTGAAAGGGATAAAAAGGGCAGCCGTTGAAAATAAGATCACATTGAACGATTATATGACTGCCCTCTTCGACAGAAAAGAGTTTACCACCATGTTTCGAACGATTATATCGAAGCAGCATAAACTCTTTTCTGTCGAGCAATGCAAAGTATCTCTTTCACCTTAGACGATAAACGGCACATCACCGAGGATGGTGTGCGCACTCTCGCCCATGGCCACTTTACCATAGCAGCTGTGTAACGACGTTGTGGTCCTTGTAAATATGTATATACATGTAAAATAGTTTAGATTTTAATCTATGTACAGTATTTAGGTTATATTTATTTCACTAATTTTCTAGTTAAAACTGTATTTTTTATTTACTTATTTATACTGTTTCTAAAAATTTTTTTACATATATGAGTTTAGTTGTAGTTAATTAATGATAATAAAAAAACAAACAAAAAAATAAAAATAAATAAAAAAAATGGTGGCGGGAATTTCTATTTTAGATATATATAATAGTTTTTAAGTTTTGTAAAAAGCGTGAATGTTGGTGGTGGTTGTTTGTATGAGTGTGAGTGCCCGTAGTAGATAGAAACTGTACATAGAGTTTTTAGAAATCTAAATAAAGAGAGGCGGGAGAGCGTTCCATATCATTCCTCATCATGCGGTTGATAAAGGAACATCATAACATATCCATCCCAAACTTGACGGCAGAGCCTCTTTAAAGAAAGAATCTAAACATGGTCCACTCTTTCCCGATTCCATTAGATGTTTAATATGTGGACCATCAAATTGTGGGAAAACTAACCTTATGTTGAGTTTAATCTATGATCCATAGGGGTTACGATTTGAAAATATTTACTTATTTGCAAAGTTCTTGCATCAGCAAAAGTATAGACATTTAGCTCAAATATTGGAACCTTTAAAAGATATTCGATTTTTTGAATATGAAGACAACTCCCAAGTTCCACCACCTAAAGAGGCCCTGCCCAATTCAATCATTATATTCGATGATATTGCTTGTGATAAGCAGGATAATGTAAGAGCTTATTTTTGTATGGGACGCCATAATGGAGTCGACATATTTTACCTAAGTCAAAGTTATACTAGAGTTCCTAAACATTTGGTGAGAGAAAATGCCAACTTCCTAATACTCTTCAGACAGGATGAATTAAATCTGCGACGTATTTATGATGATCATATCAACTCTGATATGGAATTCCAAACCTTTAGAAAAATATGTCATTGGTGCTGGAAAGATGACAGGCACGGTTTTGGTGTTGGACAAAGATAGACAAATTAATGACGGACGTTATCGTAAAGGTTTCGGAGCCTATATAATACCTTGAATATAGATGTAACAATCAGTCTATTGCAAGACATGGAGGAGTCAACTCAAGCAATGCGCGATATAATCGCCATCAGGAAAGCAATCCAAGAAAAGTATAACTTGCTAAGGAGAAGCAGGGAAGAGACTGATGAATATTTGAAAATGAAATATCAGCCTTTGTTGAATCCTTTGAAGGAATTAATGGGTGAACAAGAGGATCATTCGTCTCAACTTAATCTGAAGAGAACGCTGAAGCCGGAACCGATTGTTTCTGAAACACCACCAGCAAAAAGACCAAGATATCTAAAGCTAGAATCGGCTACAACTCCCGGAATATCAAATTCCTCGCCTGAAGAAGAGCGGAAGCTTCCAGCAAAGATACCGCTGAAATGTACTCCACAGTCGGCTGGAACTTCAGTTCCAACTACACCGCTTCAAGAAGTACGGAAACTTGTACACACGCCCAAAGGAAAAGAAATTTCAGAAAAATATTTGAAAGAAGTGGGAGAAATATCCTTAAACTATATTGCAAAATTTATGAAAAATGAGACCAAGGATTTGGATATGGTATATGGCGTAGTTTATGATGGCCAGAAGTGATGCGGAAATCTCCATCAGTAAAGACATTTTGTCTTTGGCGAAGATACCTTCTATGCTACACCTGGACTTTTTGAATTGTTATTTATGAAATATCCAAACTGAGCGCTAATGAAAAAGATAGATTGCGATAATTACAAGCGAATACTACAACAAACAAACGCTCATAAAGAAGGACACAGTCTAACTGGACCACTCAAGGAACTGAAAACAAACATGAAATGTAGGAAAGTGACTTCTAAACTGTTTCCATCGAAAAAAGGTGCTGGACATGTCGACCCTAACAAGCTTGTAGACAGATTGAGAGTGTTACTTGGCGCGAAGAATGCTGGTGTTGAAATAAAAAGAATAGAAGATCAACTGCGAGACGGAGGTATAATAGCTTAGACTAACCTACGATACACCTCATTTCATCATGAAATCCGTTAAGGAGCAGATCGTGCATGAGTTGCATAGACCAGCAAAAAGAATATTCAAGAGAAGATCAGTTTTATTGAACGAATAGACGATTTGTGGCAAATTGATCTCGTGGAGATGCTTCCCTGTGCTAGATTCAACAAAGACAACAAATATCTCCTGACAGTGATTGATTGTTTTTCCAAATATGCCTGGGCTGTACCCCTTAAGAATAAGTCAGCACTTGAGGTGAGTAGAGGATTTGAAAAGGTATTGCAGGAAAGAAAGCCAAACAATCTACAAACTGATAATGGCAAGGAGTTCTATAACAGAATATTTGCCAAGCTGATGAAAGTGAATGGTATAAATCACTATTCAACCTTTAGTAATTTGAAAGCTTCAATTGTTGAGCGATTCAATCGAACTTTGAAATCTGCAATGTGGAAAATGTTTAGCCTGCAAGGATCCTATGATTAGCTAACCATCATAAACTGTCTGGTAAAGAAATATAACCAAACTAAACATCGGACGATCAAAATGGCACCGGTTTCTGTACGAGGTAAGGATGTAGAGGAACGGCTGTTGCGTGATGTATATGTGAAGAAAACAAGCACTACAATTCCTAGATTCAAAGTAGGTGATCATGTACGGATATCCAAGTATATAGCGCTGTTTGCCAAAGGCTAACTCCTTCATGGTCCACAGATGTATTTAAAGTTGTAGAAGTTAAGAATACCGCAACGGTGACATATCATCTACAAGATTATAAAGGACAAATAATTGCTGGAGATTTTTAACAAGAGGAACTACAGCTAGTGAAATATCCCGACATCTATCTTGTGGAGAAGATTATGAAGCGAAATGGTGATAAATTTTTAGTGAAACGGCTAGGTTTAGACAATTCACACAACAGCTGGGAGAATGTGAAGAATGTACCTATATAAAGCCGGAAGAGGCTAACTTCGATTCAGTTCATTGTGCGACGTGCTAGAGACAAGAAGAAGAAGAAACGAGTCATTCCTAAACGGATTGGTGGGAATTCTCCTAAACTGAGTGGTAAAGCTAAACGAATGTTGGATGGGCTACCTCATCTGCGGCTGAGTAATTTTGATCTACTCAGATTAGCTAAATCGAAGAAAATTCCCCATTTTAGAGGGCTATTCATGATTGATGAATTTCCAGTGAAACCGTGGAAAAATGAGCGAGCCATTTTCAATTTGGATAGTAGTTGTGGGAGAGGAACTCACTGGGTTTGCTATAAGAAAAGAGGGGATTATGTTCAATTCTTCGACAGCAGTGGAGCCAGGCCACCTTCTGAACTAGTCCGCTATCTAAAAGGTTACCGTATTTCATCGAACAGGAAGCAGTATCAAAAAATGGGCAGCAACAATTGTGGACAGCTCTGTTTACTTTACTTGCTGGATCTCCTATAAAACAAGAGATTATAGTTGTGTGCATTTATTTGGACGCCAGACAGCCATGGATTAAGACTTTAGGAGAGTAAATAAAAGGTCAACTGCAGAGAAGAAAACCATCATTCCAGTGAGAACAGTTGACGAGAGAACATAGTTAAGCAACAGCAATATTCGCTTTCTTCAAGCGGCAGGTTACTACGTGTTATCATTAATATGGAAATGTTAGATTTGCAAGAAAGACGACTGTTCGACAATTAAATTGAATGTATAGAATTGCATTCACACCCCCTTATGCATCATCAAACTGTTGCCTGGTGATGAAATTCGTATTAGTGTACAACATCAAGATCTATATACGCTGCCCAGTCAAAGTTTACTCTATTTGGAGGGTAGCTTTTTAAAGGAAGACGGCTCAGCAATACCAACTTCCTCAAAATTAACCAATAATGCATTTGCATTTCTATTTGATGAAATAAGATATGAACTGAGTGGAGTTGAAATAGATTGTGTAAGAAATCCAGGAATTGCTTGCACACTTAAAGGCTTGGTTTCACTTAAGGAAGGCTGTCATTACATAGAAAACTGGGGCTGGTGTTATCCTCAGAGTGATACGCTGAACATCACTTCAAATGAGGGATACTTTAATCTATGCATTCCTCTATCATCACTACCGGGATTTTGTGAAGACTATCAGAAGATTGTGATCAATGTTAAACAAGAATTGATACTCGTTAGAAGCAGACAAGATGGAAACGCTTACAAACTCAACCGACAGAGAGCTGAAGATGCGGTGGAAAACTGTAAAATAGAATTGGTGAAACTATGCTGGAAGCTGCCCTACGTCACCGTTAACGAACATCAGAGATTAGCTCTTATGCGTCATCTCAAATCTGAAAAGGTATTTTCACTAAGTTTTAGAAGCTGAGAACTCTATGATTATCCACTATTGCCGGCAACTCAAAGACAAATCTGGTCGGTGAAAACATCAAGTCAGCTGGAAAAGCCGCGCTACCTCACTTTAGCTTTTCAAACTGAACGAGCAAATAATGTGGAAAGCAATGCTAGCCATTTTGACCATTCTAATGTGTCAAATGTAAAGCTTTATTTAAATTGTGAACCTTTTCCATACGATGATTTGAATATAGATTTCTCAGCTAATCGTTATGCACTATTGTATCACATGTACGCTTCTTTTCAAATGTCATATTATGGGGAACAAATGAGACCTCTAACTTCTTGGCGAAATTTTAAAGAGAAAACACCCTTAATCGTAATAGATTGTTCTAAACAGTCTGAATCTATCAAAACGGGCCCAGTTGATGTAAGATTAGAATTTGAATAAAAAAATCCATTCCCGGCCGACACAACGGCATATTGTCTTATTATACATGATAGGGTGGTAGAATATAACCCTCCAACTGGCATTGTACGGCGTATGGTATAAAAAGATGTGAATTGTTGGCTCAGTGTTCAGTATGTCTCAGACAGGCGTACTGATTACTGACTTAGGAGGTAGTAATGGAAGTGTAGGAGGTTATATTGTTAAAGAGCTTTCACTTTTTGATTATAACTATCAAACTGTTCGGCACTAGATATTCAAACCACCAATACAACATAAATAAACAGATAAAAATAGAAGAACTAATTATTGGTTAGAAAATTATTATCATAAAATTAGATAGAATGATGGGGAAGTTGAATATGAAGTGATTAAGATATTTGCAAATGTATTGATTGTAACTATAAATTTTTATTTGTTAAGGGTTATGATAAGAAAAAATTTCTCTTGCAAAATTTGTACAATTGTTGTGTTATCAACTTGGAAGATTATGGTTGTCCGAAAAGTGATTCACTTCAAGCAGTAGATAAAGGCAACCACTGTATTAAACATAACACATGTAGAGAGAAATGTACGCAGTATCGAATTCAAGTCATTAACAACTGGCTAAATAGTAAGCTTGGTTGGAATGATACAGAATTTTTGCCTTCATGTGTGAGAATGCGGTCACTGGCGATGCATTAAATTGCACGCAAACCTTAAATGCTGGTCATTGGCGTGGTAGAAATATCCGTAAACCTGAATGGTGGTCACTGGCGAAGTTCCAAAAACACCGTAAACCTTGAATGAATTGTACATTGTTTGAATGTGTATCAAGGTAAAAACTAGAAAAATTAAATCCGATTGTGAACATTTCTCTGTCTACTTGGATTTTTCCTAAATTGTATTTTGTCTTAAGGAGAAGTTAATTTTATTTTAAAGTTTAAGTTTGTTTTCTTAAATATTTTGCATTATGTTTCAATAAATAGATATAAGATATTTTATTTTGTTTTTATTAATTTCCTTATATTTTAATTAATAACGAACTTTCTTGATTACCCCCACCTTGACGTGGTGAGAAAGCTTAAAGCGAATGCTGAACAAAGAGGGGTAAATAAAATTAGATTAATGAAGAAATACAAACTATGAAAAATAAATGCAGGCTGATGCATGTTGAGACATGCATGATGACTCGTATATACAAACCTTTTTCATAATAGTATTAAATATTAAGAAACATGCTAAGTAGATCTGTGGTAACATGTCTGGACAGGCAAGAAAGGTAATGAGTACAAAGTTTTATTATTTCTTAATAGGATTAAATATTAATAAAACATTTCCTGGATGACTCATGGTAGTTTCTTTGCATTTTTCTTAGTAAGTAACTAGCATGTTCGGACAGGCAAGATATATGTTGTTTTGATTACTGGAGCGTCCGTATGAGGGTGAATAAATAAAATTAAAATTTTAATAATCGTATGTAACTACAAAATACGTCAACACAATTCTCTCTCGCTGGCACTACCACGAACATCTATTATGTGTCTCTCGTGTCAGTGTGTGTGTGATTTCTGTCTCTAGCTCGCCCGCACTTTGAACTTATAATGTTTTCTCGTAACAAAGGCTTATTCTCAACTACAGTTAGTTGCTCGACGCTCTGTTAGTGTGCACAGTAGTGAGTAGAATTTTGAGTGCAAATTTAGTGTGGCCACACCTTAAACTCTACCTTAACGTTATTTTTGTACCCTTGGAGTACCATTGTGGAAATTGCGGACCACCATCCTCTTCAACCTTTTGTAGCAGCATCATCTTCATTAACCTCAAGAAGAGCCACATTGTTCTATCCATCATTCTCCGTACCGGAGCGGAGGTATGTGAGCGTAGGCGACACCGGCACAGCTCCAGCAACATCTTTATCGAAAAGTCCAGGCGAGAGAGAAATATAAATCGCAAATAAATGCAAATGTGTTATTCATCCATTTTTATATCATTTGTAAGTTTGTTTATCTTCCCTTTATTTTTTGTATGAAATACAGTCCACTTTCCAATAACTGGTGTACCTTTTTGTTTATTTATCAATGACGGTGCAATAGTAATAGAGAAGTAACCAATCGGTCTATTGGCCGTAACATTTGGTCCTCCGGGCCGGATTGAATTAAAATTAATTCCATTTGGTCCTCATTGGCCGAATTAAATTAAAATTAATTCCATTTGGTCCTCCTTAGCCGAATTAAATTAAAATTAACTACCATTTTTTGGTTCTTCTCCGCCGTATTAAATTAAAATTAAATATCATTCCTGGTCCTTTTGGACGAATTAAGTTTAAATTAAATCTCATTTTTTTGGTTCTCTGTTCGCAGAATTAATAAATGATTTACGTTCGTTATTTTCTATTATTCCTGAAAAATATTTGCATTTATTTTGTACAGTTTATTGAAATAATAATAAGTTATCTACAATATATCATTACAACTTGTTAGAATTTAATATATAGGCTGAGCAAATAGAATTTTTACAAAACATCTACGCATATGTGTTCTCTTCTGTTCTCAGTAAGAAATTAATTTAATGTATTTAGATTATTTCTTTAAGAATATTTAAGTTTATTTTGTTGATTTACAAAGTTAATCATTAAATTATTCTCAGCCTTCTAGATTAACAGTTCTTATTAGTCAAAGGTACTTTATCTTAAAATATCTGTGTCGAATTTTCAAAATAAGTCTTTTCAAATTTATAAATGTAAATGTTTGAACATTATCTTGAATTTTGATTTTTTTTTTTTCTATTTTCTCTCACAGTACCAATTTAGTACCTATTGAGTTGCCTTTTAATTTTTTTAAATGTATTGAAGTGAATTAATACTTTACTTTGCTATTTTTCACTTGATCTAATACTCATTTAATTTAAAAATTTGAAGAATTTATGTTGTAATTTGTAATTTTCTTTCAGGAAAAATTTAATTGTTGTTAGTTTAATTTCGTATCAGACAACTTTCTATATTTATATAAACTATATTCTTAGTATCTGTTATATATTTATACATTTCAATTTTCATATTTTATTTTTAATTTTTTTAATTTCAACTTTCTATACTTATTTATATAAACTATATTTTCAGTATCTGTTACATACTGACATATTTCAACTTTCATATTTTATTTACTTATCAATTTTCTTTATATTTCTGGTTTTAGGTAATCTTAATATTTATTTTTTGAGTGCTTATAGATTGATTTGATTTGTTTCATTTGTTTATTCTCTTTCTATGATAGCGCCGCCGACCACCAAACCTTCTACTGCTGTAGAGAGTACTCCTAACCTATCCCTTGACCAAAGGATTGCCTTAGGGCATAAACGGTTAACATCTTTAGCAAAGGATATTAAATTGTATGTAGAGGAAGCCAGGGCAGCATCTGCTATTGACCCTGAAGCTAAAGCTGTTTTTCTGGGTAGTTTCAGAACTTTAGTCAAGGTTTATGAAAAATTTGATGTCACTTGGGATAACTTAATGGAATGTTATTTACTTAAGGGTTCAGAGGCGGATTTTCCATCTCCTGAGGATACTACACTACGGCAGGCTGTGGTACGATATTACAAGGAATGCTGTAAAGTACATTTACAGCTTACAACTTCAACATCAACAAATAGTAGCACTTCCGTTTTCAGTTCTTCTTTAATAGCTCAGCGTAAGTTGCCCGAAATAAAGTTACCTAATTTTGATGGTGACTTAACAAAATGGCCCACCTTTAGGGACACTTTTACCTCCTTGGTTCATGATGAACCCACTCTCAGCGCCATGGATAAATACCATTATTTATGTGGTTCGTTAATTGGTCACGCCCTATCAACACTGGCAAACATACCTTTAAGCGCAGATGGTTATGATCAAGCTTGGAATGCCTTGAACGTCAGATATAACAATCAACGCAAATTAGCGGCTTATTATCTCAATCGAATACAAAACTTTAAACCTATTCAGGGCAAACCATCCGTTTCTTCATTTCAGATTTAGTTCTGTTGTTGGTCAGAATATCAGCGCTCTTAAAAAACTGAGCATTCCTAATCTTGGAGAGTACCTTTTATTTGAATTAGCAGTAGCTTGTTTGGATCCTGCGACTCGAGAGGCTTTTGAAATTCACTTAGCAGGAGAAAATACGGAATTTCCGACATCGAGCATGCTTCTTTCCTTTGTCCAGACTCGGTGCAATTCATTAGGTTTGGCCCATCCTGTTCAGCCGGAAACCTCCAGAAAGCCAACTTCCAGTTTCCTGAGCTCTCCAAATAAATATCAACCAAAGGACACGTCGAGTCAAAATAAAACTCGCACAACATTTTTTGTGCGGACCCCAGCTATTGCTTCCAATCTTAAACATGAAGGCAACATCTCATCAGAAAAATCTGTTTCTGCTTCCAAACAGCCTAAACCTTTGGCGTGCTTTATCAGTCAGTGTTCCTTTATCTCGAACGAATTCATCAATAAATTGGGATTAATGCCATTGAAAGTAAAACAAACTATTTCTGGCATAGGTCAAACTAAATTAAAGGAAATCCAAGGCAAAGTCAGCTGCTGTATAATTCCCTTTACTCGCAGTTCACCAATACCAGTGGAACTAGTCGTTGTGCCATCTATAACAACTCTTCTTCCTCAGGTACCTATCCCCAGTAAGGTACGTCAGCAGTACCTACATTTATCTCTGGCTGATCCCTATTTCTGGCAGCCAGGCTCCATAGATATTCTATTAGGGGCCGATGTGTTTGCACAGGTTATATGTGGTCTTCCAACTACCATTCAACCTAACCAGCCCCAGATAATGGATACTATTTTTGGATCTGTTTTGATTGGGCAATTCCACAGCGACAGTGTCGTTGATAATAGTACTTCACTTTTTGTTTCGGTGGAAGAAGAAACAACTGCAATCCTAAAGAAGTTCTGGGAGGTAGAAGAAGTTCATCATCCAATTGCCGCTTCCTCTGAAGATTGTCTATGCGAGGAGCATTTCCAACAAACCCATACTAGGACGGAAACTGGCCGTTACGTCGTATCTTTACCATTTTGGGACGGATTCCTCCCCAGAAGCAACACTAAGGCCACCGCTCTTAAGCGACTGTATAACGTAGAACGAAAGGCCTCTAGAGACCCACGATTATACAGGCAGTACAAAACCTTTATGCAGGAATACCTCGATTTAGGACACATGTCCCCGGCTAGGGAACCTAGTCTTTATTTAATACCTCATCATGCTGTGTTTGAGCAAGACATGAATGACCAGAAAATCCAAGTCGTATTTGACGCTTCAACCAGGACAGCGGGTGACGCTCTTAATGAGCACCTCTTTGTTGGTCCGAAATTACAAACTGATATTGCGACCATTCTTCTTAATTTTCGGCGTCACCGCATTGCCTTCACGGCTGATATTATAAAGATGTATCGACAAATATTGATTAATGAAGGTGATCGGAAATATCAGCATATCTTATGGCGTTTTGACCCATCTCATTCTGTAGAGGTTTTTTCTCTCAACACGGTAACCTATGGATTAGCATGCTCTCCCTTTTTGGCGTTAAGAGTCATCAGACAATTGGTCTCAGATGAGGGTACAGCTTTTCCGCAAGCGTCACCGGTGCTGCTCGAAGATATTTATGTTGACGATATTGTGACCGGAGCGGATTCCGTGCCTGAAGCGATTATCTTGAGGAATCAATTAATTGGGCTCTTATCACGTGGCGAATTCCAATTAAGTAAATGGGCCAGCAATTGTGCTGAACTAGTTGAGTTCCCATCCTCGCCTTCTCAGTCATCAATTCCGCTCACTTCAAGTGAGGATCATGTTGTTAAGGTTTTAGGTTTACAGTGGTCACCTGGCGATGATGTTTATTCCTATCGAGTGGAGAACTTTGTCGCTCCTGATGTAACCAAAAGGTCCATCTTATCAATGATAGCCCGGATTTTTGATCCCCTAGGATATCTCTCTCCGGTAGTCTTCCGAGCCAAACTAATTTTACAAGGGCTTTGGCAATCAGGCATTGCGTGGGACAGCCCTGTTCCCCCAAGTTCACAACAGCAATGGATGTCGTTTATCCAAGATTTACCCCCATATCGGCAGTGTCAGAATACCTAGGTTCATACCGTTGTCATCACCTTGCAGAATAATAGGATTCTGTGACGGTCAGAGCATGGATATTGTGCAGCCATTTACCTGGTGAATTCACTTAATCAAGCCTTTCTCTTGAAAGCGAAAACCAAGTTGGCACCCATTAAGCCCCTTTCAATTCCTAGACTAGAGCTGTTGGGCGCTTTATTGCTTGCACGCTTATACGTCTCCATCAGCGATTTTAGGAAACATATATTGTCCGAAAATGAATCTGTATTTTTCACAGATTCGACTATTGTGTTAGGCTGGCTCAATACACCCCCACAGAATCTTAAAATCTTTGTAGCCCATCGAATAGTGGAAATCACAGGCACTATTCCTGTAACCCAATGGCGACACGTTAGTACCCAAGAGAGAATGCGGCTTTGGTGTGGTGGCGTCGCATTGAAACACGATCCGCTAGGCAGCTGTTGGAAGAAGTCCAACGCTTGGCTTGTCTGGCGGTGACTGGAGCGTTTCGGACTACACCGACCGCATCTATGGAGACTTTGTTAGGGATTCCACCTCTCTTTGTGGAGGTGAAAAACCAGGCAATGAAAGCCTGTTATAGAATTAAACAGGCAGGTTTTTGGCAGGGTAAGCGATATGGTCATTCTACCATTTATCGTGAGATGCTTTTAAGGATTCCCATTACAGGTTTTCCTTCTGATAGGAATTTGAAGACTTTTGTCTTTGGTCATTCCTACAGGGTTAGGTTGCCTTCTAGGGAAGATTGGTTAACCCTGGGTCCGTCTGGTGTGATTCCTGAGAATTATCTCCGATGCTACACGGACGGTTCCAGGATGGATGGTAGGTCTGGGGCTGCCGTCTATTTTGAGACGGGAGATCATTTGGTAGCGCCTCTTGGTGAGTGGGCCACCGTTTTCCAGGCTGAGGTTTATGCAATTCTTTGCTGTATTTTGGATGAGAGGGTGCGTAACACTAATTTAAAAGGTGTTTGTATCTGCTCGGACAGCCAGGCTGCGTTGAAGGCGCTTAATTCATGTGTCTTCACTTCCAGATTGGTGTTGGAATGTTCTAAAGACTGGAAGATCTTTCTTCATTAAAGGATGTGCTTCTGGTCTGGGTTCCAGGTCATATGGGAATTTTTGGTAATGAGGAGGTGGATAGGTTTGCCAAATTAGGTGCCTCTCTCCCTTTCATTGGTCCAGAGCCTGCTGTTGGTGTGTCTTCTGGCACATGTTTGTCGGGCTTTCAGAAGTGGATGACCTCGCAGCACTCATCCTTATGGATGAGTGCAGTGGGTTGTTGGCAGTCTAAAATGCTCATTGGGGGTCCGGGCGGAGCTTTGAGTAGTGGGATCCGATGTCTTTCACGGACCTCCCTCAGGTATCTGGTTGGATTCCTCACTGGGCATTGTGGTTTAAGGAGACATCTCTATATGATGGGACTTGTGCCTGACCCTTTTTGTAGAGTTTGTGAAACTGAGGAGGAAACACCCATGCATTTGATGACGAATTGTTTGGGTTGTGAGGAGATTAGGTTTAGGACCTTCGGCCGGAATAGGATGTCGGTAGAGGATCTTAAGCTGTGTCCTTTTAAGGTTTTGGTCCGATTTGTTCGGTCTGTTGTGAAACTTAGATGGTTAAACCCTGGGCCTGGATTTTTGTTCTAGTCCCAGTGGTAGGTATTCTTTAGGGGTAGCTATATGGGCCCGAAGGGGCTTTGGATAGCGTAGGGTTTACTTCCCTCCCCTTTTGTGAATAATAATAATAATAACCCAAGAGAATCCTGCCGATTACGGATCCCGTGGCCTCGCACCTCCTGAGTTGGTAGATACACAGATATGGTGGAACGGACCTGATTGGATCTGCCATTGTGCATCCTTAGCGTCATCGGACTGCGCAACTAACATCTACACTCCTGATTTACCTGAATTGAGAGTACCGAAAATTTCCTTAGTTACAACAAAAACTGCTACCGAATTTATTTCATGGATGGAACGATTTTCTTCTTATGAAAGCCTAGTGCGTTCCGTAGCTTATATTTTACGCTTTGTTAATAATACCCGATCAAAGGATAGGTCTGGTGGCCCCGTTTCGGCTGGAGAATTTGCGAAAGCCAATCTTAAATGCATCTACAATCTTCAACGGCATTATTATTCTGAAACTTCATCTTCAGATTCAATTATTAGATCTTTAAATGTGTTCGCCGATGAACATGTTCTGCTCAGGGTGGGCGGAAGAATTCGGCACACATCATTAAGGGATCAACAGAAATTCCCACTATTACTCCCTCGGCGGTCACACTTTAACAATCTCTTAGTAGATTATTATCATCGTCTCTATTTGCATGTGGGACCTACTACCTTACTCTCTTTCATCCAACAGAAATACTGGATTCCAGCAGCTCGTAGCCTAATCAAACAAAGGAAAAATCAATGTTTGAGATGTTTCAAATTGACTCAAGCTGCCAAAACCACTTATATGGGAGATTTGCCCTTGGATAGATTCAGTGAAGTAAGGCCCTTCGATCGCGTAGGTATTGACTTTGCTGGGCCTTTTCTCTGTAAGGAAACCCGTAGAAGACAAGCCCCGACTATCAAAACTTACCTCTGCCTATTTGTCTGCTTGTCTACTAAAGCAGTTCATCTTGAACACGTAGGAAGCCTTTCCACCGAAGCATTCCTAGACGCATTGGAGAGATTCATAGCTCGACGAGGAATTCCAGCAAAAATACTATCGGACGGAGAGACTAATTTTATAGGTGCTAACCATTATCTCCGGGATCTGTATAAATGGCAAGCAGCCAAGAATACGCAGGAAGATCTCATCTTTTTTGGTAGTCTTGGGAATATTGAATGGTCTTTCAACCCTCCACATTCCCCACACTTTGGAGGTCTTTGGGAGGCCAATATCAAAGTGGTCAAATCATTAATGATAAAAACATTAGGTAAACAACCTTATATGGAACAGGAGCTCGTCACCATGTTCACCAAAATTGAGGCTATACTCAACTCTCGCCCCTTAACACCGTTGTCAACTGATCCTACCGACTTGCAGGCGCTGACTCATGCCCATTTCTTAATAGGCCAACAATTAACTAAGTTACCTGAACCAATGCTAACTGAATTACCAGAAACGCATTTAAATCGGTGGCAGTTGCTGCGTAAACAGGTGCAGCACTTTTGGAACCGGTGGAGAAATGAATATCTCCACACCCTGCAGCAGCGCAGGAAGTGGACCAGGAAAGCTCCCAATTTGAAGATCGGCGACCTTGTCCTTCTAAAGGAGACGAATGTCACCCCGCTGGAATGGCCCCTAGCCAGAGTTACTGAAGTGCACCCAGGCAAGGATGGTATAGTCCGGGTAGTCACAGTCCATACATCTAGAGGGACTTATCGACGATCCATTCCTAAGCTTGTCAGTCTATCCCCTATCCTGACCACTCCTGGAGACGAATATTAAAATTTTCGTGGGCGGTATGGAGCGTCCGTATGAGGGTGAATAAATAAAATTAAAATTTTAATAATCGTATGTAACTACAAAATACGTCAACACAATTCTCTCTCGTGGCACTACCTCGAACATCTATTATGTGTCTCTCGTGTCAGTGTGTGTGTGATTTCTGTCTCTAGCTCGCCCGCACTTTGAACTTATAATGTTTTCTCGTAACAAAGGCTTATTCTCAACTACAGTTAGTTGCTCGACGCTCTGTTAGTGTGCACAGTAGTGAGTAGAATTTTGAGTGCAAATTTAGTGTGGCCACACCTTAAACTCTACCTTAACGTTATTTTTGTACCCTTGGAGTACCATTGTGGAAATTGCGGACCACCATCCTCTTCAACCTTCTGTAGCAGCATCATCTTCATTAACCTCAAGAAGAGCCACATTGTTCTATCCATCATTCTCCGTTCCGTAGCGGAGGTATATGAGCGTAGGCGACACCGGCACAGCTCCAGCAACATCTTTATCGAGAAGTCCAGGCGAGAGAGAAATATAATAAATCGCAAATAAATGCAAATATATTATTCATCTATTTTTATATCATTTGTAAGTTTGTTTATCTTCCCTTTATTTTTTTGTATGAAATACAGTCCACTTTCCAATAACTGGTGTACCTTTTTGTTTATTTATCAATGACGGTGCAATAGTAATAAAGGAGTAACCAATCTATCTATTGGCCGTAACAAATTTCAATAAACAAAAGAATACAAAGCGATTAAGTTAAGAATAGATATATGTATTTTTTTTTATTAGTACAAAGTTTAATTTCAAAAAGTGATGCAATAACTAACCTGTTGTGGAAGAAGTAATAGTGTTGTTTTTTATTAATAAATTATATTCATAAAATCGATATTAATCAATATGGATAATCGATATTTGTAAACGATATATTGCGATTGGCAGTCAAACACTATAGACTGTGTGACGTTATCTGATTGGGGGATTTGTCTGGAAGGCAGTGGTAATAAATATGTATATTTTTAATCTATAAGGCAATGCTATTGGCTGTGACGTCACACGAATAATATATTGAAAAGGCAGTGGTTTTGTTATACAATATAATAAAATCGATATTTCTAATCTATAAGGCAGTGGCAGATATGCGCATGCCCCAACTAGCAATGACGTCATAGGAGTGGGGATAAACGTTACTATAGTAGATAGTTTTGCTAGATGGAGTGCAGTTCTGTGTAAGTGCGCGTCGTGTTAAGTAGAGTGAAATATCAGCAGCAGCAGGCAGCTGGAAGGGGTAAGTCAATGTTTTTTATTATTATTTTGATTGTGTAGTGAGAGTTAGATGTCACTCCGCCATATTGTTTTTAATGTTTTTTGTGAATTTCTTTATTATTATGTGTGACAGTTGAATGCATCTCCGCCGTATTTTTTGCTATTATTTAATTTTTTTGTGAGTGGGTTGAGCGGAAATAAAATTTTGATAGTGCGGGGGTGAAGATAGAAGCGTACGTTGAAAATTATAGCAAGCGAGAGGACCATTGTGGCCGACTGGTTATGGTGATGGACTTTCAACATAAAGATTGTAGGATCGAATCGCAGGTAAGACAAGTTTTTTTCATATATTAAAAAAAATAATTCCCCTCTCGCCCAGAGTAAGCAATGATGTGGCGAAGGTTGGGAAGTTAAGAATAGAAGCGTACGTTGAAAACTACGCTAGCGAGAGGACTATTATGGCCGAGTGGTTAGGGTGATGCGACTTCCAACCTAAAGATTGTAGGATCGAACCGCAGGTAAGACAAGTTTTTTCATATAAAATAAAAATAAAAAATACCTCTCCAGCCTAGAGTCAGGAGAGGGGTGGTGTGTTACGGTGTTAGGTTCCGCCATCTTTTTATGTGATGGATTGGCCAGCTAGATGGGCCATAGAAAGAAAATCAGGGGTCATCGGTTTGGATGAAAGTTTAAGGAGGGGGGTGAAAAGAGATCTATTTGGATGCTAGGTTAAGGAGTGGGAGGAGAAAAATGGAGTCATCGGATTGGATGATAAATTCAGGAGTGAGGATAATGGATTGGATGTTAGGTTGGAGGGAAATATGGCCGTCGGATTGGACGATAGGTTAAGAGGTGGGGGTGGAAAGAAAATGGAGTCATCGATTTGGATGATAAGTGAAGGGAGGGGGGCAAGTGGGCGTGGTTTAGTGATTTGTCGAAATCGATGATGATCAGTAGTAGGGGTAAGTGGGTGTGGCTTAAGTGCTCGTCGAGTTCGATGATTGGTCGGCGGGGAAGTGGTGGGGGTAAGTGGGCGTGGTCTAAGTGCTCGTCCAGTTCTATGACGGGCAAGTGGTGGGGTAAGTAGGCGTGGCCTGAGTGATCGTCCCGTTCTATGGTTAGTAGTGGGAGAGGGTGGGAGAAGTGGGTGTGGCTTAAGTGTTCGTCCAATTCGATGAGGGTCAGTGGGAGAGAGGTGGGGGAAGTGGGCGTGCCTTAGGGAGAGGTGGGGGTGGGGTGTTAGAAGTGTGGATGACCGCCATTTTGAAAAAAGTGCGCCAGCTCGCCCAAATCCTATCTACTGTGCAGTTTTGTTTCTTTTTAGTTTTATTAAACACTATGAACAATTTAATTTTATCTAATTTCATCACTGCTTTATTTACGTTAGCCATATCAATTTGCCGTTCTTCTAACTGTCATGGTTAAGAGAAGGCAACTGTTCTTAAATGTGCTACTTTCTAAACCTACAGATAAGACCTGAGTCGCTACTCAGGAGGGTTAACAGAAACGCCGAAGTATGCGGTCTCAACTTCCTAAGGGCAACTCACTTAATCATAATAATTGCAAGGATACAGCCGCCGATTTTTCTCAATTTCCGTCCTATGCGTCAGCTCAGGGACCCTCCACAATAACATGGCCAGCCAAAATTAGCAACAACAACTACAGAGCCCCAACAATACGTGCAGCTTTAGCTCAATATTTCACGACATAAAAGAGATGTTCAATGTTCAAAAAATTGTCTGTATAATAAAATCAGCCGAATGCCATCTATTGGTGTTCATGGTCTTTATTGTTGATACTAACGCTATTTGTGTATGAAAAATGAAATGGTATATGTGAGATTGGGTCAGTTGTCAGCATACCACAACCAAGACAGGTTGTACAGCTTAAATTATAAAGTTACAAGAAACAATATCAATTTATTCGTTGGTTACACAATTAATCTGGTCCACCGTAAAATACAAAGTAACAACATACAAAAGTATCCAATTTTGGTCCACCGAGCTCGGCTACAGAGCCAAGAAAACCTTTGGACACTATACTTACATCAGCAGCCATTGAAACAACGCAGTACAATTTTGCAGAACTTACTATCAAATTCACCCCTAATTCCTTGATCATCTTTACCATTCATAATTTCAATACGTTTGTCATTCTGTTTATTCCTTATACTCACATTTTTTTTTCTTAATTCTTCGCAACGATTCTCAATAAATGTAACTAAATTAGTAATTGATTTAATTCATCATATAATTATCACAAATTATTGAAACAAATCAGTTTGTTATTTAAAAGAATAAGTACATTATTTAGTATTTCAAACATTTAATAACTTTCAGTCATTTTTTATAAACTTTAATAAATTAGTATTCTTGATTAATGTAAATAAGGTTTAGGTTATATTTTAGACTTTGTTTACATATTTTGTTAATTATTGAGTCGTTTAAATTAATTCAACTAAATAATTTTTTTTTACACTTGAATTTAAAATTAGTTTGTTCAGGGTTATTTTTCACTCGATGTTAATTATTTTAACCTGACCGCTTCGCAGTTTGTTTCAGTGTCTTGATTCGCGAGTATGATGCGCGCATCAGATGTGCGAATCAGATTCGCGCAATATAAACACATCTTAAGTTAGTTGTAAAAATTAATTATATAAATTGTATAATATTTTGAGATCTTTAACTTAGTGGCATGCATTTGATTTTATACTTTATTTTTAAGTTGTTTATAATTTCAAAATATAATTACATTAAACATTTCCTTATAATAAATTCACAATGTCTAAAAAGGGTAAACAAGCATTACTCACGCAACGAGAAGTAATAATTAAAAATTTAGAACGTTTCGAATAATATGTTGATCAATATGATGGATCAAATGAATTGTACTGAAAATGCGGCTGAATTATATAGAGAAATCATTCCAACAATTTAATTCAATGCAAACAGAATTAGAAATTTCAAATCATGATATTGAATTAGAGCAAATAACTAGAGTCAACTTTGAAGATAAATATTTCTCGTGTTTGGTTAAGATTGAACAATTATTGTTCATAGATGAGAGAAGTAATCAGATATCAGAAAATAATTTAGGTACTCCCGATGATTTTGGAGTAAAACTGCTACATAATTAGCTTAAAAACCATCGCATTGGTTATCCTTAGATATATACAAGTCAGCAGTCCATGACAACCCAAGCATCCCGGTAATAAGAAAGTTCTATGCTGTTCAAAGTTGCCTCATAGGTCCTGCAGCAAATGTCATAAAAAACTTAGAAATAACTGAACAAAATTAAATTAGTGCTTGGAAATTAGTAAAAACGCGGTTTTTCAACAAAAGGCTTATACACTGAAAGGCATATCAAGGTCATGTTGGACCTGTCTAAGGTCAGTAAAGAATCGGCCTAAGAACTTCGCGCACTTCATGGACAACACGTTGAAGCATTTACAAGCGCTTAAGGCACTGGGGCAGCCTACTGATTCGAGGGTTCCTAACCATTCATGTGATTTCTAGCAAGTTTGATCAGCAGTCACTTAAAGCATGGCAAGAATATTCTGCTGGAAACACACTTCCAAACTTGAGTGACTGCTAAAATTTCTAAATCAGAGATGTCAAACTTTGGAAGCACTGTCCAGGTCGCTAAGACACAACAAAAATCATGCTCTTCATCAGGGTCTCAAAAGAAAATCCAAGTTTCAAGTAATCAAGACAATTATTTCAAATAACAGCCGCATCGTACTTCAAATAATTGTTGCTTACATGCCCAGACTCACATAACTGTAAACTATGTAACAAACCACATCCCAGATGTGAAATGTTTTTGAATTTAGCAAGAAAAAATTGCATCAATAGTTGAAGGAGCTCAATTTATGTAATAGGTGCCTCAAAACATAAGAAAAGGCATGTAATTCCAGAAGATGCTAGATGTGTAACAGTCTCACAACACTCTTTAAGGAGTTTTGGTTGTATCTTTACAAGAGGTCACATCGGATCCATAAAAATTGTGTTTTTTGAGTGGTTAATCGTGTGCTATCAACTTTAAAATTTGCACATTGTTAATGGGGTGTATTGAAGGTTATTTGCGAATTAACGGCTCGTCAAGCAATGTTTCATTCAAAACAAAGGTGACTTTTAGCTCTGTAACAGCAAGTTTTCAAACAACTTCTTAATTCTTGATAATTCTTCAAATTATTAGCAACATTCTTTCCAGCACCTTAGATTGTGCACAGTATTTCCGAAATAGTAGAGAACAGACTTTCTGAAATTTGAACTTGCAGATCCAACTTGGAATCACTCAGCTAAGGTGGATGGCCTTCTCAGAGCTCAGCTATTTTGGGCAATTGCTTCTTCAAAGAAGAATTAAGATTCCTAACTCTTCAGCCATTCTGCGAGGAACCTCTTTAGGATGGGTAGTATGTAGCACAGGTGGTCAAGAGGATTCTCAAGATTGAAATCACTTTCATGTGGCATCATTAAGGACGTCGATGAACACCTTCAGGTATTTTGGAAATTGGAAGACTTATCCAGCAAGTAAATATGCACCGGGGAAGACATCACATGTGAAATTCACTACGCAAACTTGTAAATTGTTATTGATGGGCGACACAAATACAGATCCCATTAAGAAAGGATCCAGTAGTACTTAGAAGCACAAAAGAAACTGCACTTTCTCGCTTGCACTTTCTCGTTTGGAGCCCAAGCTTGTTAAACAGCCATTAATGTATCAACAATACAGGCAATGCAGGAGTATGAAAGGCGAAGTCACTTTACAAACTAACGACCATCACATATGGAACAGCAAGTGCCCATACTTAGCAACGAGAACCTTTCATCAGCTATTTCTTGATGAATGTTCTAATCTTCCACAGGCTGGTAAGGTACAAAAGGATTTTTATGTAGGTGACTTAATGACCGGCTGCAGCTCCATCGTCGAAGGTCTGCAAATCCAAAATGAGGTGATCACGTTGTTGAAACAAGCAAGTTTCACCTCAGGAAGTGGTGTGCAAACACTCTAACGCTTCTGGAAGCAATTTATCCTGAAGATAGAGAGCAATTGAAGATTTACTGTTTTGACGGATAAACTAGTTCCACAGTTAAAACATTGGCTCTTACGTTCGATGTAGAAAATGACTGCTTCATATTTAATCCCAAGGATCCAGATAAATCAAGCATCACCAAAAGGAAGGTTATAGCTGCTGAAATTAGTCAAATATTTGACCCCTTAGGAGTAATTGACCGATCATCTTGATCGAAAACTTATTTATGCAACGATTATGGCGTGAAGGTGTAGAGTGGGATGAACAATTATCTGACATTTTAGTCAAAGAATGATGCAATTTCAAAAAAATCTCTCTCTTATCTTCAACAAACAAGGATAACGAAGCAAGTAACAATTAACCCCCCACACGCAAATGTAGAAATACACATGCTTTGATGCTTCGGAGGCCGCATATGGAACATGCGTGCACGGCCGAAGCATGTCCTATTTCGAGTAATGTGTTAGGAGTTAACTTATTATGCCATATCTCGTGAGGCTCTTCTATGTTCCCTTCTACATGTTATCTCTTCCACGTTTAGAGCTTGTGGAGGCCTACTTATGGCCGAGCTTAGCAATGCAGTATGCACATCATTAGCAATTGACAGAAATCGTATTTATTACTGGGCGGACAGCACAATAATCTTGCATGGCTCAACTCCCCATCTACACATTGTGCAACCATTGTAGCCAATTGTGTGGCGAAAATTCAGGTACTAACCAGCATTAAACATTGCACAGTGGCAATGACAATCCAGCAAGCATAATTTCCCGAGGCAGAGAGCTGGATTCACTTTCAGCTTCGTCACTGTGGTGGAATAGTCTAGAATTCCTGACAAGCACATCTGGGTTAACAAAAGACTGGTCAAACCAATCACAAGTGGATTTTCCATTAGATCCGCCAGAAAGAAGAAGAAACATGATTGCCCACCAAACTGTTTTTTCATTGTGGGAGATTCTAAAAAGTTATTTATCCATTATTCAGTGTTCATTATTCATTGATTTAAATTCTAAAATCAAGAAAGGTGAAACCATGAGTCTCACTAGCCCTCTCACTGCTTTTGATTGAACGATTCTCTTTGTTTGATTCTTAAGAGCTGCCAGCAAGAAGTTTATGCAGTCGAATTTAAGGCATTAAGTAAGGCCATAATTCAAGTAAACTGCAAATCTTAATCCTTTTCTTGGAATTGATGGATTAATAAGGGTTTGCGGTAGAATAGAAAATGCAATTGTCATACATGAACAGAAACATCCAATAGTCTTGCCGCCATTGCATCATATAATTCGGCTCACCGCCAGAGAGAGACACTTAGCATTGTAACATTGTGGTCCTCAATCGTTGTTAGCAGCAATGCGACTAAGGTATTGACAAATTAATGGTCGTCATTTGACTGCAAACATTGTGCGAAATTGCATCACCTGCTTCAAGGCGAAACCAAAAGGTACATAGTGCAAAATCCAGGCCTTTTACCCATTGTGGGATGGATTATATAGGCCCTATCCCTAGTCGCCTAAATCAAACAAGAAAGGCATCTACTGTAAATGTTTGTGGCACTATTCGTTTGCCTTGCTGTTATGGCTGTACATATTGAAATTGAGAAGATCTGTCTGTAGAGGCTTAAAAAGATTCATCGCGAGACGAGTAAACCAACCATGCATTTACTGTGATAATTCGATTACTTTCTCAGGGGCAGCTAATCAACTAAAGGCCTTTCGACGATTTGTAGAAACTCAGAACACATAAGACATCATCGTAAAATTCGTGGATTTCAGTGGTCCTTCATTCCGCCTTAACCGGATTGTGGGCGCTTATGGGCGGATTGTGGTAAGCCAACATTAAATTAGTTAAGCAAAATTTGAGAAAAACAATGGGTTCAAACATTTTAACATACGTAAATCTGTATACATTATTAGAAGAGATTGAATTGTGTGTGAACTCTCTTGCTCTCCTTCCTCTTTCGTATGACTATCTTACCTAACCTATATTTCTCCAGCACTTTATTTAATCGGAGAATCTTTCAATTCCTTTCCTGCTTTAGACTTGCAAATGATTCCAATGAATAAGCCAACAATAGTGGAAAGGAAACATAGTTGGAACAATGAAACAGAATTGTTGGGCTCGATGGTCAACGTCATATTTTTCTGAACTACAGAAAAGGTTGAAATGGAAGGATCAACATGCAAATATTTAGACTGGCACTCTCGTCATGACCCAGGAGAAAACGTCTCCGGTAAATTGGCGGGTAGCAGGAGTCCTTGAAGTCCATGGAGGCCCAGTCCACCAGGTAAGAGTTGTAACTCTTAAAAACTCAAACTGGTACAACCGAAATCTGTCCTCTTCCCATCAATAAAGAAGACGAGTGTTAGAGCCAACACACATCAAGTTCATGATTTGTTTTATTTCATTTTGTTCAATTTGTTTTTTATCATTTTTTGATGGATATGCATTGTATATATTATATATTACATGGTTTGTAATTTTTATGTCACCCTATTGATTCATTGTCAGATTATTCCTGAAGTACCTCCTTATTGTTGACATCTTGAAATATACCTATGCAAATTCCAATTCCAGGCGGAATGGTTGCGCGAACGCCATCTATTGGTGTTCAAGGTATTTATTTCTTGACTTAAAGCATTTTGATTAAAATGCTTTATTCGAAATTCTTTTAGACATACCGGTACAAAATGAAAAACGCCTTCTATTCGATCTTGCAAGGTACAAGAGAGCATTATTTGATATTTTGTTTAAATGAATATTTAAATAAATAAATATTAAATGCAACATTTTCCTTCTTAATTTAATAAGCCAGCTAACAGAGTTAGCATCTAAATTAACATTTACGACATTAATCTGTTGATGTAGCTACTAGTGAAGAACATATCGATTACTGTTTTGTGCTGCTAACTTAAAATCATTAATTAATTTTATCCTCATTATTTCTAAAATTTTCGATATTCTTAAGTATATTGAAATCTAAGCATAATTTTTCCCACTCTTAAGTACACAAATATCTTTTAGCAATAACTTTTTTCAGTAGAATAGTCGGGTACCTGAAAGTTTCTAATGTTTCACATTTATCAATATATTGCAGATGTAATTTAACTGTGTATAAAGGAAAGTTGAAACAGATTTTGTTTCAAGAAAAATTACAAAATCTGGGCTGTCCTCCAGAGATAGATTAAACATTTTTTTTTATGAAATATTTTTGTAATTTTTCCACGCAATCATTCATTGTACAACCCCATGTTATGGACTCCTTAACAAATTATTGCTACTTACAGCATTATATAATCTGTTATATAGTTGAAAGCGGTATATTTGTATTTAACAATAAATTGTTAAAAATATTTAAACTAAACTTGGCTCTTTTCTTGAAAATGTTTTGCTAGAGACAGTTGCGACTTCAAAGTTATCTCGAGATACTTGTAACTGTTCACTACTTCTATCTTTTCTTGTTTAAATCACCGCAGTTCTTTCTTTGCAGGCCTACCACCATTTCGAAAGACTACAGTTTTGGACTTGTTAAGTTTATTTCCAAATTCCATTTCAAGCAGTACTCTTCCAGTGAATTGATCATTTTCTGGGGGCAATTTTATCGGAAACCAGTAATACCAGTTTATAGGCATATGCTAATATCTTGATTACTGTGCTATCTATTTGAATGTCCTCGTCTAAACAATCAATTAAATCATTAATAAGCAAGGAGAATAAAATTGAATCATTCATCCATTATATCATTACTTATGTAAGGTTATTATTATTTGTCTGTGGGGAGGGACCAAACCCTCCCCTTGAGTGAACGTTTAGTATGGATGTATTTATTAGTGTGAATGTATTTATTAGTGTGAATGTATTTATTAGCGTGAATGTATTTATTAGCGTGAATGTATTTATTAGCATGAATGTATTTATTAGTGTGAATTTATTTATTAGAATGAATGCATTTATCAGTGTGAATGTATTTATTAGCGTGAATGTATTTATTACAGTGAATGTATTTATTGGCGAAAATGTTAGAGTGAATGATTAGAATAGGTTGTATCGCGGGGTTGAAAGAAAATTTATAAAAGTATTTCAACCCCATTAGGTTTACTTTATTGAAAGATAAGTCCATTAAGGGTGTGCAGGAATATTTGTTAAATGTACTGCACACCAAATTAGCTTATGTATTATAGCCTCCTTAGGTTTAGTTGTTACTTATACATTACTTAATAAGTTGATATAATATGTGTCAAAAAAATAAATTAATTAATAAAAATAAAATGCTTTTGGTTTTGCATAAATATACGGATTTAGTAGGATAAGGGATGACACAAACAAGGTTCCACACACCCCCTCGTCGATTAGTTTGATGGTATAAAAGGGGATGTGTGGAAAGAATTGCCTTAATCAAGTGCTCCACCCTACCTTGCTGTGCAAAGTACTGTGGTGGATGCCAAATGAGATTAACATCTGTCATCCCAGCTCGTGTGGCCACAGATAGAGAGAGAAATAATGTTGGTGTAGTGGTTATGAGCATGGACTTGTAAATGGGAGGACCCCAGTTCGAGTCCCGAAGTATAACTGCTAAATTATATATTTGATAAAAAAAATGTTAACAGTAAAGTATGTGCTTCCGCCCCCGTCCTCGACACCTAATTTGGTAGTTGGACGTTAAGCCCGCCTTAAAAAATAGGCATTACTTTACTTTACTTTAATAATTATGATAATCGGAAGATATATGAAGCAATAGCATCAACAAAATGAAAATAGAAAGAAAAGGCGTTGTTCTTAGCAAACATGCCTATAAAAGGAAATATACAATGAAATAATAATTTTAATAACTGAAAAAATAGATATATATCAAGCATTAAGTTCAAAATAAAAGTCAATTACTTCTGTGCAATTAAGCTTTAAGCCATTCAGAACAAAGAGATATAGATTGTTAAGTTTATCCAGACTAACAGTCTGGAGATAATATTTATCAAATTTTCTGTCTCAATGTTATATATTGAGAAATATATTTCTGTCTGAGGGGCGAAAGAAATGTACAATGAAAAGAAAGTGGAGTATGGTATCTGGCTGCTGGTTTTGGCAAAGCGCACAAGAATTTACTACCGAATATGTAATACATTTCACTACCAATAACTCTGGAATACTGTTTATTAACCGATCTGACCGATGGCTAATTAATCTACTTTGGTTTATGCGACATTTGTAACCAGAAATTAATAATAATAAGTAGCCAATAGATGGCGTAAGCTTTCAGTTTGTTGATTCGTTTATTTTGTTTATATAAAAGACAAGTTCAAAGTCCCTATGAGTAGGGCCTTATAAGTGTTGGGTAACTCTAGTTAGTTTTGTAGAAAACCAGCTGGTGGTCCCTAGTGTATGTCGTTCTTTCGCCGGTACCGGTTGAGGCCTAACTGATTAAGGTGGACTTAATAGTAAAATAATAGAGTTAATAGTACGTATATGTAATAGTTAATAACTGTATGTAAATATAATTTTTTTCATAAGCTAGATTTCTGTTTTAATTTCAAGTAATAGAACCACCCTTTCACACCCTGCAGCTAGCCGCAAGGCAGATTTATGTGAATTTCCGTATCGTTGGTAACGAGGTTACCTGGCGCCCACTGTCGCGGAATTAAATAGACGATCACATAAATTTGGCACCCCAAACGTGGGGCCTGACAAAACACAAATCTAGCTTTAATTTTGTCGTATGATGGTTTGATATTGAAAAAAAAAAAAAAAAACTATTATTTTCTTTGAGAAATATTTTGTTTGTATGTAAGTAGCTAATAAGTTATTTCCGTTTCAGTTAATTTAATTACGCATTCTAGTTTTATTCAGTTTAAGTATTCCAAAAAAAAAAAAATATTCAGTTATTTCAATTACGTTTATTTCTATATTCATTATAATTTCAATTTAGAATTCAGTATTATTAATTTTCGAGTAATTTTATTTGAATTTTCTTATTCCAAATTTTACCAGTAAATATTTCATTTTATTAAAATAACTATTTAGAATTTGTTTTAGATTGGATTAGTTTAATTTTAGTTTTAGTTTTGTCTAAAAGTTCATTTTGATGACCTTAGTTCTTAATAAAGCCAATGTTCTTTAACTTTATGTATATATCTTTAAAGTTTTGTTTTGTGAGGGCAAAGTACTCTCTACCTTATGACATGGTCAACTCATGATAACTTCATAACAAGTCTACGTATATGATCTTGTTTACCTTCTTGTATGTTTGTTTACGTATTTACTTTACTATTTTATTCCATTCATGATTTTATGTTTCATTTCATTCATTAATTATTTTGTGGATTAGTACTATCATTCGGTCAAGTGACCTATTTACCCACTGCTCTAATTCATTAATTTCTTACAGTTTTTTTTTTATTTCTCGCGCTGTGACCTGTTAGTTTAGTAGTTTATTTAATTGAGCAGATTATTTTTATTATCCACCTTTGTAAATTTCACTCTTGTAATTGAGGTTCTGAACACTTATAAATTCGAGCATTATTTAAATGTTTACCTTTCCTTGCCTTATGATATACACCAAATGAATATTGATGACTCATCAATTAGCGACACTTTACTTAGTCCCGATTCGGAAACAACTAGCGTTTCTTCTTATCCTTACTTAAGTTGGATTTATTCATTAAAAAGAAAAGAATTACGCTCTTATCTTAAAGCGTTTAATATATCTGCGGACGGAAACGTACGGAATTTAAGGAAGCGGTTACGAGAATACTTTTTAGAACACCCGGAACTCTGGGGCGCTTCGAGTAAAAACCCAGTACCATTTCTCGGTTACGACTTCACTATGGCTGAAGGTAAATCCCCACAGACCGCAACACCGCCCCTAGGCACCCCTTCGCAACTTAGGGAAACTCAACAGTTATATTTTCCTTTGCCTTATTTAATTTCAAGCTGGAATTTAAAATTTGACAATTCATCCAAATTAAGTCCTATTGATTTTCTACAACGAATTAACGAAAAAAAGATTGCTTTTAATATATCAGTCGCCAGTTTATTTACTTGCTTACCGGAACTGTTTGAACGTACTCCTTTGAACTGGTACCGCCTTAATCATACCTCTTGGGAGAATTGGACAGATTTTGAAGTCGATTTTCGTGCTACTTTTTTCCCACCTGATTATCAGGAAAAACTAAAACAGGAAATTGAAAAAAGAACTCAGGGTGAACACGAAAATATTTCTGATTTTTCCATATGTTTAAGGACGTTAATGTCAAAATTAGATAATGCCCTTTCTAACGCAGAACAAATAACCAAGATTTACAATAATCTTCTTCCGTCATACAAATGTACTTCAAGCGTTCTGAAGTAAATACATTGAATGATTTAATTAAAATGGGTAAAATATGAAGCCTTTAAGGAAAATTTTGTTTAGATGGTAGAATTCTATAATCAACTGAGATAGCACTTCAGAGGTAAACATACCCCTCAAGCCTCACTTAAATAACTTTACCCGAGGAACTGTTTCGAATAAAAGTGTTAACTCTTTATATGTTCACATATTTCAATTAAAAGAAAAGCATTGGAGCCGTTTTAGAGAAAATAGCAGAAAACTGAAAAACATATTTCAGTAAAAACACATTTTCTGTCGTCCAATTTTCTTCAAACTCGGAATTTTGACAACATATTTAATTCTAATTAATATTATTTAAAATAGAGAATTGTGTAATAAATTGAAACAGCATTTTAGATGGAAACCTCCATAAAATGAATTTTCCGGCAGAAATGTTTCAAATAAAAGTTGAATGTAGATATTTGTCTGAGGTGTTGATATAACAAGTTTCAAACTATTTTCGAGAAATTCACAACAACAAAAAAAAACATTCATTAAAGGGGTACTTCCGGTTGAGGAATTTTGACGCATAACTTAACTGTCGGATCACATGGTGATACCTAAACGGAACGTTAATTTTTGCGCTATGCTGTTCACACAAATACATACTACACGCACGCGCCCGCACGCACACACACACACACACACGCAGACTAATTTCAAAGAATAGGGTCACATTGCCAGAAAAGAAAAAGCATATAAAGATACCATTTTCTAAAAACCACTTTTTTGGATTCAGGAGACCTCAAAACGTGTGTAATTCCAGTGAAAACTCAATATCGAAAATTTTACACAATTACAATACTTTTTCTTCCTGGGAAGTAAGAGAAAGTAAAAATCTAATGCGAAACACTAACACGACTTTCTCTTATTGCAGTTTATGGAGGAGCTGTTGTTGACAACTTCTCTGCAAACTTATAACTCTTACTAAATGTGTAGTTTGTCTTCAAAGTTTTATTCTTTGAATAGAAATCTAAACATATAAAGACGATTTTACTTTCTCTTACACTCCTAGTGAAAGAAATCGTGTCAAATTTTCGATATCGAATTTTAACTAGAAATACACGTTATGAGATCTCCTGAATCCAAAAAAGTGGCTTTTAGAAAAATTGTCTGTGTGTGAGTGCGTTTTTTTTCCTGGCGAGAGTAACCCTAACGCCAGGGAATTTGTTTTTCCACATGCTCCATTAGATTACAACATGTGTTACTACATCATTATTAGAATAAATAACTAATTATTAAAACAAAGGAAAAATAAAACAATACAAATGGAAGTAAATGAAAATTACCAGTTATGGATAAAATTAAAATTAAAAAGTAAACATTAAAAATAGAGTCCAAATTATAGATTTTGACCATTAATAGACTTGAAAAATTTGGTGTGCTTTGCGTTCGCCAGATTCATTTTCTCCATCTTTTGGTCTGCTCGGACGGGTCTACCATTTGCTGCCTCATATCTGCTGTAGTCACAAAGAATGTGGTTTACGCTCTGGACCATTGCACCATCATATGGGCAAGCATATTTGTCGTGATTATTTTAAATCGGTTTAGATACTCCCTAGTACGTCCGTGGTCTATCAAATATCTGAGTGAAGGTGTAGGATATCTCGATGAGAGTAAAATTTTTTAACCGAAACTTGTGGATTCTTTTGAATAATTTTAATGTGGGTTTAACATCAATTTTATTTTTTCATATTGTATAAACGGCAAAATACAAAATGGTGGACTTACATTGGTTTTTGCAGTTCTGCCAATACTTTTTGTTTTCTTAATTATATAAAATAATTTGTTATAAACAACTTGATTTTTTTGCATTTTTGTAAATAAAAAATCTTTATTTCCCGATTAGATAATTAATAAAATTCCTAAGAATCGAAAATTAGTATAAAAAAAAAAATTCAAAATTAGATGTTTCATAAAAATAATTAACCAATCACAGTGTAGAAGTGAACGTATCAAATGTGGGCGTGATCCACATGATAATTCTAAATTTCTGATTGGCCTAACATACACCCACATTTCACACTTTCACTTCTACACTGTGATTGGCTAATTATTTACAGTTGATTCATTCTTTAAAAAATCTACTTTAGAATTTTTCTACTAATTTTCGCATCATAGGTATTTTATAAATTATCTAATTGTGCAATGTAAATTTTTTATAACAAAAATTGCAAAAATCAAGTTATTTCTCAGATAGTATGTTTTACTGTTTTATATAATTAGGTAATGTGAGCCATAAAGTAAAAAATCAGCATTTTCATTCCTTTGTTGAAAAAGAAGGCAGAAGAGGGCAAAAATTTCTCCAAGGAATTCATAATATTCAGTAAAACTTTTCTTAGAACTGTTTTTAACTGTTCATTATGTTGTCTTTACTTTTATGTATGTGGCGCTATCCACAAAGTATTAAAGATGTGAATCTATGCATGAGCATAGTAAAGCAAAATCTACTTGGTTGCAACAACTTGAAAAAAGGAAGCGAACTAATTATTAATGCAATTAACAAATATATTATAGAAACCAGAAGCATTTTATATATTACAGTTAGAAAAACTAGAGACCATGTAATTATGTAAATTGGAGTAAGAGAAAGTCTTGTGAGTGTTTCACATCAGATTTTTTTATTTTTATTTCCGTTAAAAATCATATATTTCTTGTGAAAACTTAAATTCGAAATTTTGACACGAAATGTCGCAATATTTCCTCTCAACAACAGCATTAAGAGATAGTAAAAATGATCAAATTACACACATTAAGAAGGATTTTCAAATGCGTGTATCAGATACCTGATGTGCCAGGTGGCATGTAGGAATTCTATTGAGAACTGGCTAAATAAGGGTAAAGCAGATTGAGGTGTAATAGTCTGCTTGGTAACGGCTACCTTTCCGTTATGACCCTGTAAAATGCAAAGAAAAATATGTATTTGTTGCACTTACATTCAATATGTACACTGTCGTGACTACCACAAATATTGTGTTCACATAAGATTTAAACATTATTTATTAGAAAACTTCAATTTATACATTGCCATCACTTAGCAAATGAAATATTTTGTTAAAAATTAGTTATTAAAAAAACAATAGAGTTATTGCGTATTTTAAAAACATTTATTTTATTACAGTAATAATTCGTAACTTCACATTTTTATACATTTTTTATTTATAGTAATAGCCCAAAATATAATTTAGAATTGGGAGAATTTTATTATCATTTTATTATTATAATACTCTAAAGGTGAGGACTATTGGGCTGTTGCAAACTTTTTTCTTCACAAATACACTTTTATTTTAAAGTAAATATATTAAAATGCTTACCTGAATCTTATTCTTCAAAATACAACCTCCATTTTATACTACTTTCACCAACGTTTCTGTAAGCATTTCAATTTAGTGACGATGCCATTCCTTTTGATTTTAAGGTAAAAAACTCCTCGCATCCGAATGCATAAGTTTCAAAGTGCTGTACTTAAAGAAAATGAGCCATAGACGGAAAACGCCGTAATCAGATGGTGCATGTCGGGTCTATTGGCAAGGTGAGACAAAGCTGTTAGTCTTGCCAACTATGCTAATTTTATCTGGATCAAATTTGAAACTATGTGCAGGAACGTTATCATGCTTCATTAGATTTCAAAGATCAAGCATCAAAAACTTTTGCAACAACCTGGTATCATCTATGTTAAAAAAAGAAGAAGGAAAATCTATTAAAAAAACAACTACTCGAGGTCCTTGTGTTACATATTTACGTACATACATACTTTGTACAGTTGGACTAGCGTGGAAGTCCAGTATCAGAAAGTCATGAAATTCCCTTTCAGTTAAGCAATCATAATCCACACTATTCTATTTATTTGCAAGTCAAACTGAAGGGATTAGTATCATTCATTATATTTAATATATTTGCAAATTTAAAGAAAATAATTCATTGGAATTTTAATAGCTGCAATCAATTGTGTTTGGATCTGCTTAATGTGCGGTTGTCTCTAAGCTCTACTGAGATCAAAGTTTACTTACTAGTGTTACTTCACATCTGTACTTACC
>JAAEAF010005601.1:0-62682 GCA_011037195.1 Triatoma infestans
TTCTCAAAATTATAATTGACAAATTTTATAGTTTGTGTACCAAACTTAATGAAATTCGTCGAAAACTGAAAAAACCTGCTCAGTAAAAGCGCATTTCCGGTTTACTAATTTCCTTGAAACTCGAATTTAGGCCATCTATTTACTTCTAGTTAATTTTCTTTGGATGATAGAATTGTATAATCAATTATGATAGCACATTAGAGAAAAACATAACCACACCTCTCTGCTAAAAGTGCCCTTAAATGAATTTTTCCAGAGAAATGTTTTAAATAAAAGTTGTAGATCTTTGTATGTTTAGTTTTTATAACATGTTTCAAGAAAATCGTCAGAGCCATTTTTGAGAAAATTGCGAAAAAGTGAATAAATCATTTAGTAAAGTGGTAAAGTAAACGCACTTTCCGGTTATCCGATTTTTTTCAAACTCGGAATTTCAACAACATATTTAATTCTAATTAACATTATTTAGATGGCAGAATTGTCTAATAAACTGAAATAGCACTTTAGATGGAAACCTAACCCCACCCCGCCCCCAAAAGTGCCCTTCAGTGCATTTTCCCGGAGAAATGTTTCAAATAAAAGTTGTAGCTCTTTGTATGTGTGATTGATATATCAAGTTTGAAGAAAATCATCGGAGCCATTTTTGAATAAAAAAAAACAACTAGTAAAGTGGTACTTCCGGTTGAGGCATTTTTAACCTACTGTCACATCCTATGGTGATACTGAAACGGAATATCAAGTTTCTACTTCTAAGTTTTTTGTTTTTGAGCTATGCTGTTTACACACACACACACACACAGAGGCCATTTGCTAAAAACCACTTTTTTTTGACTCAGGGGGGACCTCAAAACGGATATTTCCGGTGAAACTCGGATATCGAAAATTTGACACGATTGCAATACTTCCTCTTACTAGGAGTAAGAGAAAGTAAAAATACGGACCTAGGAGTTGATCCCCCCTCCTATTAGGCCGCACCACACATTTATCAAGATTATCGTCTCACTCTGTGCCGGATAAGTAATATCTCTCTGGATTTTCATCTGTCCATATTCGGAAATTCCATCCATTCAATAATCCATGATACGTAAATTTACATTTTCATCTACTACTTGCCAGGATAGATTGTTCTTCCCCCACCACGCCATCTTAGTACTTATGTAAGGTCAAATGAGTAAAATTTAAAGGTTAAAAATAATTTGCCATTTTATTGTATTAACAACAATAATAAGAAGTCGTGTGATTATTTCACACCAGATTTTTTGCCTTAATTTTTGTAGAAAACTTAAATTACAAGTTTTTTCATCTCCACGTACAGTTTGGTCTCCTAATTTTTTGGTTGCACATTTTCGCAAGATAAGATTTTTATTTTTTTTTTTTACTTTCATGCCGATTTCAGTAATTAACCTTTACCAAAAGCTATTTATCTTTGTCATAAAAAAAAAAAATTCGTTAAAATTGCATAGTAGATATTTTTGATTTGTGAATTTTTGTAAAATTGCTAATTTATTTATACTATACGTATGTGACGTATATAAACATATAATGTATGCGAATCAATATATCACTTAAATCGTGTAATTATTTACATACTAGTGGTAGAAAGTGTTGGTTAAATGACTATGCAAAAAAGGAAAAAAAAAAGAAAAATTAACTTAAGGAAGATTACTGGGGTAATAATAGTAACGGATAGTTTAAAGGCTGGAGGCTATTGCTGGCTTTCAAGAAATTTAATGAAAACAGATGAGTGTAGTAGAAGAAACAGCAAGCAGTGTACAGTTAATGGTGTGCTACAACAAGGTACTGCTATATTGCCGAATTCCTTATGTAATTCTATATCTATTCGCGTTAAATAATTATTATTTGTCAGTTATGTTCTATGTAAAGGTTAATGACATCTCTAACTGAAATGATGGTTCGTGTATCTTTATTATTTCTTTCTAATACTATATTCCTACTGCTTTATTTATTTGTCTTGTTGTTTTTTGTTTTTTAATATTGGAGTTTTAAATTGGTTAGAATATTCAATGGTATTTATGCTTAAATAGGTAGAATATTTCATTCAAAAATATTCTACAGAAAAAAAATATTTGAAATTCTTTTCATTACACATTAATGAAAGGCCATCAATACAGTTAAAAGGTTGGATTTACTTGGTATTATAACCAATATGGAATGAGGAAGGATTTCGCTACAAACTAGCTCTTTTTTTCTTTTTCTTTTTTTAAAGTTCTCTTAATTCTGTTTTAGGTAGGAATGTGGCTGTATTAGATTTTTTTCGAAACTAACTAATATGGATGTGGTTCCGAACTGTTTTTTGAATAATGTTGTTCATCAATAGACAAATCAATTTTTACAAAATTTCACATTACCATAATATCAATGAAAAATCTTCTTTTTTTGTTGTTTAGTTTGTATTTTATTAAGAGATTTTACAGAAACTATGCAGACAGTATAATAAGTGAATATGATGGTAGTCATAAAAGGGCATGAAAGTCTTGTTAAGAGATGCCTCCCAGTGGAGGTACTCCCTAATTATTACTAAAAAATGCTAACAAGAAGTTAGATGGTCGCGCGGCCAGTGGTGTTTCAGTCTCCTGGATGGGTTGTGTGAGATAGAAAGAGAAGAGAGTTTTTGGAGTAAAGGGTTAGAATGGTTGGATGTGAGATCATGGAATTTTTTATAACGTGCTTTTATTAACTGATGGACAAAAAAGGGATTTTGAGGTCAGTGTGAAGGGTTAGGTTGGAAACAGAACGGGACATTAGTAATTCTTCTGAGGGTGTTGGATTGGAAGTTTGAATGCGATAGGAATTGGAAGCTTGGTCGAACCCCAGACCTCGCATCCTTATATCCAGAGGGGCTTTTTAATAGTGTTGTACATAAGTCTTTTGTTTTCAAAACGAAAGTTTAAAGCGTCGGTCAAGTAGTCTCGAGAAAAGTTTGTAACGTCTGTTTAGTTCAAGTCTTTTTATTTATTTGAACTAAATAAAAATTCAAGTTAAAAAAATCTCTCAGCAACTGATATTTGCTGAAACAATTATGCTAATAAAAAAATTGTTGTGGTGGTTGGGTCAGCAGAGCTGGAAAGCATCAGAGATATTTTCTGTGATTTTTTAAATGGTCATGACCGGTTTCGGGCGTTCGCCCATCATTTAAGGCACGTTAACATGTATGATCATTGGCGCCCGGTGCCTTCTCAGTCCACTGCCGGCTTACGGACAGTGTTCTCTCGCTAAAGACAACACTGTCCATCACCGAGCTGCAGAGGCTCCTAGGAAGAAAAATCGAAGTGGCAGTACTGGACTCTAACCCGGGTCCTCCGCTTGAGATTCCAACGCGCTAACACTGAACTAATCCCTTCCCTTATACCAAAATTTAAAGAAATCCGCCTACGTTTTTATGGGGAAAATGGCAGAAATTGAAAATACGTACTGTTCGGTTAAAGCACACTTCAGGCCAATCAATTTTCTTCAAACTCGGAATTTCGTAATATATTTAATTATTAAAAAAAAATAAAAAAGCACCTTAGAGGCAAATATAACCCCACCTCTCCCCCAAAAGCTCCCTTAAATGAATTTTCCCAGAAAAAAGTTCCAAATAAAAGTAGTAAGCTCTTTGTATGTGTAGTTGATATACGAAGTTTAAAGAAAATCGTTGGAGCATTTAGGAAAAAAATCATAAAATAGTGAAAAAATCCATTCAGTAAATTGGTACTTCCGGTTGAGGAATTTTGACAGACAACATACTGTCGGATCCAATAGCCGGGGCTATGTGCAATTATTATTATTATTTGGCCGCCCCTATTCATTAATTAAAATAAAAAAATAAAATGGTATTCAAATTGTCAGGCCTTAAAATTACAATAAGATGTTTCTACGGCAATGGCCAGAGGAGTTTTTAAAGAAAAAGAATTCTTTGTTACTCTACGTTTCGGGCACCATTGGTGCCCTTCTTTAGGAGCTCTTTAGGGTAGGAGAGGAGTGAACGTTGAGAACATAAATATGCATGCTACGACGGATAAAATACCAGATGTTATCCAGCATTGCGGATCTATCCACATATGCAACATATTACAATTATATTAGAACAACTTTTTCGGTATAGAATACCAAAAAATATGTTTACATTTGTCCACAAATTGATTGTACCAACCTATGTAAAAAATATGTTTTGGTATTCTACTATACTGAAAAAAATTGTTGTAATATAATTGTAATAATTTCAGATTTTGAAAAAAAAAATTTTTTCCTTTAAAAATGACTTGCATAATGTCGAAACGTACAGAAAGGAAACAAAAACAAAATGAATTCTTTTTAAAATAAATAATTAAGACTATAAACTGGTTCATCTTCAGTTCAACATACTTAGCAAAATTCAACATTAATATAAAACAGCCATAAAATCTAGAACTTTTCAATGTATTAATAATAGTGAGAGAATATCCTCCTATAAGTGGTTTCACTTCAGATTATTTTAAATTAAATCTACGTAATTATGTGGAAAATCAATTTCTTTGTGCAATGTTAATTTTTTTTAAATAACGAAATTTCTTCTTCAAAAATGCCGTTAATAAAAATATTTTTGCTTCAGAGAAAAGAAATCATAATATTTTAGTCTTATTTAAAAAAAAAAAAAAAAAATGGCGACAGTACCTATACTTTCTTTTATTACAATTTAAAAATAAACTACTTACTTTTAAAAAATTAACGGAAGAAAAATGAATAAAATTCTTCATCACACCAAAAAAAAAGAAACAAACAAATAAAATGCATGGGGAAAAAATTCTTTAAATTTCTTCAAAAGAAGTAAGTCCGCTAAAGTCAGCTGAAAATATATTTACCGCTATGATCTGTCCATTTTGATCTTTTGATAAGAATTGAGATAATAATTAAATTCCAACTAAATATGATGTTTAAAACAGGTTGAACTGATTCATATCTTTATTATTTTATCCCTTATTTTATAATTTAGTATTTTTATTTAATTTAGTCATCAACATTATTATATATTAATAGTTTTATAATTTAACTTCACCAAATGAAGAAACTGAACTTGGATGTATTTAGGATAGTATCATTAATAAATAAATTAAAAGACAGACAATAATTCAGATAAAAAAGATTGTGCCGCTTCACGCTTCATTTCTTTTTTTTTCTCTCTTTTATAACCTTTAATAATAAAGGGTAAAACTTTGTTCTAATTATCCTTGAAAGTCCTTATCAGGGTATATAAAGGAGAAGAAATACAATGCACTTCAGTAAAGAAACAATGGAGAAATATATGGCGCCCATAACCATACAGAGTTATGCACAAGTTCTTCACCATCTGGACAGAATACTATTTATAATATTCTCTTAAGTTCTTGTTTGAAGTCTCCATTTTATTAATATTATTTATAATATTAAATTGATATGACTTCCAGCACTTACATTAAATATAATGTATATACTTATTTGTTAATAAATATATCAATTATTCTGCAAGAATTTGTAAGTTACATATTTATTTTATATTATTTGTAATTTGCTCATATTGTCTTGTAGTGGAATCAATTGTCGTGATTCCTGAGGTATGTGGTTAGATGTCTTGAAGAGGGATTTATTAGGCGGAAGTTAGTTTAGAGATTTTTAGAGAGTTATTGCTTGAATTACTAACACTGAATTTATAAAAATAGACTATATTTTTAACAATAATTTGAATGTGAGAAATGGTAACTATTCAAATAATTAGAAATAAATAGGAGATAAACAACAAATAATTTAAAATGATTAAAATAAATAAACTAATATGCACAACTATGAGAATAATTATAAGTTAAACCTTGTATAGGGACGCCCTCGGAACTCAAGTATAACTGCTGCTGTCAAATGATGTTTTAGTGATACTCGTGTAAAATGAATGATATTAATGATCCTGATGATCCCCTTCTCCAGTGAGGCGAAGTTTATATTAGTCTTACACACTGTCAAGTGTGTGAGTAAGACCTACTTAGTGAGTAAGTACTCATACTAAGACATCTCTCGTAGCGTGCGACCTTGGCCAGGTCGGCGACCAATGTCATTTAGGTCACTGGCCAGCTTTATCGGTGCTTGTCTTTGATGTAATGTATTGACCCTTGTATTGAAAAGGGTTTTTGTTTGGCCGCGGCCCTTGTCTTGAAGACAGCGGCCGGCTGGGCCACTAGTTATAAATTATCCTTTCTTCCTGCCATCCTTTGTGAAGATGGCGGCTGGCTGGAGCCACTTTGACATTGCTATGACCCTGATATGTCATTACAGTCTTATGGACTGTTTGAAACTTAGGTTTCGTCATATGTAACTGGCACGGATTTGTGCTTTCTTCTGTGGCTTGGTTAATTGAAAGTATAATAGTTGGCAAGTTGAAATTATATAGACTTAAATTATATAACTAAATTCTTTTTGAATAACACTTTACACTGTTTATATTGTTAGATTGTTTGGTATGGTCATTACTAGATAGAATTTTTTTTTTTTTTATAATTTGCCTGAAATAGATAGTAATAATCTGTAAAGTGTCAAACAGTGTAACTTGTAATTTTCAATACACAAGCCACTGAAGAAAACACCCATTCGTACCATGCCGAAAGGTGTGTATGGATCACTAAGTATGAATCACTCAGTAAGATCTATACTAAATATTTTTTCAATATATTTACTTGTTTGTTACAAAAGGTAACTAAAAATGTGGCCGCATTTTTATTGAAAGTTATAACACTGTCTGTCAGATATAATCACAGCTTATTACTTTTCGGGGTTTTAAATAACTTTTAATGAGACTATATTCAATAATTAAATAAATGAGGTTAATAACTACAGAGGGATCGCGTTTGAAAACACCATAGGATAAGTTTTTCAGGATTAATATTGCAGCGGTTAATCCAGTGAGTAGATAGTAATGGTGTATTGAAGGAGTTTCGAGCTGGCTTTCATAAAGGCACTCCATCATTGATAAAAATATTTGTTCTGTTAAGTTTGGCTAATATAAAACTATCGCAAAAAATGCAACAATTAATATACTTTCTTTGTGGACTTTTCAGCGGCTTTTGACCGGATTTTCCGGCATGCCCTAGTCTATAAATTGAATGAAATAGGTTGCTCCACAAAAGTGATAAATATTATTAAGGACTTGTATGAGAACACAGAAGTTGCTGTTTGTATAAGGATGGGTTGTCAACCTTTTTTGAGAATACAATGGGGGTAAAACAGGGTTGCTTTTTGAGTCCTCTGCTTTTCAAACTGTTTATAAATGATATTGAGGACTGTTTATGTGGTGAGATTATTATAAATGGGTTTAAAGTAAAACTTCTCGCGTTTGTTGAAGACTTGGCATTGATGACTTCAAGTCCTCTTCAGCTGCAAAGATCTATAAATGAATTGGAAATTTATTACACTAATTGGAACTTGAAAATTGATTTATCCAAGTCTAAAGTTGTTGTTTTAAAAAATGGTGGAAAGCCTTCTAAAAATGAAGTTGTAGACTCTTATAAATATTTGAGAATCAAGTTAGCATCCTCTTCAAGCTTAACAAACCATTTAAATGAGAAATTAATTAAAGCTAAAACCGGTATTCATATTCAATTTGGAAAAGTTTTATTTTGAATATAAATTTACCAATTTCTTCCAAAATTCAGGTGTTTAATGCAGTGAGTAGAGCTATTATGTGCTATGGAGCTCAGATGTGGGGCGGGAGAAAATATAAATAGGTTGACCGGTTATTTACTTTTTTTATAAAAAAAATTACTAAGATTACCCCAGACTTTCGATTATGTTATAGTTTTAGAAACCCAGATTGCACCAATATATCTCTACACATTAAAGCTCCATCACGATTATGTAGTTTAAGTTTTAAATCCTCCAGAAAATAGATATCCTAAGCTTTTGGCACTTGAGATTATTAAGAGAAATATTTATTGTTATCGGGACTTAGCAAAATACTACTAATGAGTATGGTTTAGTTATGATTTTAAAAACAATATGCTACAACGAATGGAATACTTTTTTTATAAAACTTAGAGGTAGAATTAAGTTAGTTATCACAGAAACAGCAAATATCAAGCCGAGACATTCTTTATTTAGTATGACCTATAAACATTATAATTTGAAAGATGAAGCAGCCTGTTTTAATGATAATTTTAATACAAATGACATAGGACTAATATAAGAGCCAAGCTATTAAATTTAAATTATAAGAGATAATAATAAGTGATATGCCTCAAGTATGCTCACTGTGTAATATAAATGAATTCGAGTCTATATTTCATTTTATGACGACGTGTCCCCATATTGAAGAAATTTAGAATTTCTTATTTCAATACGGATTTATTGACAATAACCCAATTAATAGAATTTTTAAACGGAAAAGAAGTGGGATGTAGTATTAAAATATTGTAGGATAGCTACAAGCGGCAAAAACTTGTAATCTTATATACGTAAATTTATATTTTGTTTTGTTTTATTGGTCCACAATTTTTATTTTACTTCAAATGAAGATTTTCTGTTATATTTCTAAAAAAATTGTATTTTTATTTTATTTTCTATTTTCTAATTATAATTGTTATCCTTTTAAATCCCCCCTCTCCCCTGATGGTTTTATACCAATGGTACCTGTTTTTATTTATAGATTATTTTTTGTTTTTATGGTGCAAATAATAATAATGATTATTGTATTTAATAATAACATCTTAATAAGGAATGTTTTCTTTTTGTAATGATATTTTAAATAAAGACAGTTTATTATTATTATTATTCAATAACTAACGCTTCGCTGTGGCTCAGTCTGATTTTAATTATTAGGTAAGTAAATAGAAGTATGATAGTTAACATAGATTCAGCAAGAAAACACATCATCGAATTTTATACCCTACTTTGCGTTGCTGCGAACTAAATGGAAAAAAAAAAATGTTTTTAACTAAAAGTCTTTTTTTATTGTAAAGCTAGTGAATGGACTACATTTTTTTGTTGTCCGTTTTCTGCATAAACATATAGATCAGATGGTTTACCGACTTTGGAGCATGCAACATATGATTGCCCACGAGAGAAGCGTTTGTTTTCTAAATTCAGACCGGACACTTGCAAAGATTATTCTTGCGCTTTATTGATAGTCACAGCGAACTCAAGACGTATTGGAAATTGAAGTCGCTTGAACACGAACGCCATATGTGTCGGAATGAGTGGTATTCGTGGAAGTAGTACGTCTTAACATCTTTATGAGGTCCAATTAGAATTGTTGCTTCAATTAGATTATTCATCAATTTTGTAACTACTAATCGTGTACCATTGCATAACTTTGGCTGTGTAATGTAATAACAAGAAGGAGTGATAACAAGAAGGAAAAGATATAATTTTTAAATTATAAAAATTATAACTAGTGGTGCCAGCCAGGCGCTATTATTCAGGTCAAGAGCCGCGGACAGTGCACGGTCAAAGGGACCGCCAAAGACACACCGCTAAAACCTATTCAACAAAAACCCTTTCAAAAGGGTCATTATACGGTCAGTGTACAGAAGCCACCTGACCGATATACAAGGGCCAACAAACACTCAAAAGACCTCCTGGCTACAGTCCTTTGATAACCGCCATCACCTGTTCCCACACTGGTCACCGACCTATTCAAGACCTAGGGTCAACACACGGCAAGAGATGTTTTAGTGTGACCCGTAATTACACACTTGTCAATGTGTGAGTGATGCCAATATAAACGTCTCTCCACAGGAGGAGGGGATGAGTATTCTTCAGTATTTTATCAGCGTTTCATCAGGATTCTACCAGTCATATACGACATCAGTTCATACATAGCGAGCGCGTCCCTATCTAAGTATTTAAACATATATTTATTCATCAATCATTATAGTTGTGCATTCTAGTTACCATTTAAATCATTTTAAATTAATTGTAGTTATATCTTTTCAAACGTTTAAATTATTGTTAAAATATATATCTATTTTCGTAAATTAGTAGTTCATATTTCGAGTAACAACTATCTAAAATCTTTAACTAACTCCCAACCATTCATCGCATCATAACCCTCTTCAAGACATCTGATTCCACTACAGCTGATTGGTGTTTCGAAGTAATATAATTGGCACTCCAATTTTCAAATTTAGAATGTGTGGCGGTAATCCGGGAACATCGAGTCGTTGGAAAATTCAAACTTCACTTTGGTCCATCACGGAGGCAATGGATTTGTATGCCACTGTTTCACCTGCGATTTTTTTTTTTAGAATGATGTCGTTCATATCGAATACGTCGACATTTTTAGCATATATAAGTAGTTGAGAAAGAGGTTCAGAGAGAGCGTCACCATCGCAACACGTCTGCGTCTATTTTTGCCAACCTCGCGAAACGCACGAAATTTCCCATTTCCGTAGGAACTTCGGAATAAAAAGTATATATAAACATTCTTATATAGAAATGCCAACGTTGTGTAAAAATTTCAACTCAATCCATCGACTACTTTTCGAGTTTTGCGGCCACAAACATACGGATGCTGAATTTTTATATATATAGATTAGGTAAAGTTTTTTTTAATTAATTTTTTTTTTTTTTTTAATTTCTCTTATATCTTTAAATTCGTTGCAAATTTTGTTCATTGAAAGTTCTTACATTAAACAAAGTCATATGAGTGCTTCACACCATATTGTTTTAATTGTATTAATCGCATAAGAGAATATTGTGTGTACATTCCATAACAGATATGTTTAATTCAGTAAATGGTTTTACAGTTATACCCCAGCATATTATATACATATATGTTTGAACGTTCTAAATAAAAATTAATGTTCTATTTTATTCTTTTAAATGTTATTAACTTTAAATTTAGATTAACTTTTTGCTTACTTAATTTGCCCCTATATTTTTGTACCTATCACACACAGTTGACAGCATGAGAATTATTTATTTGTTTTAAAACTAATTTATATCTCTTCATGTATTATACAGCCATTATTAAAATTAAGAATCTTAAAGAAGTAACTCTATGGAGGGTATTTTCACGGTCTGTAAACTTCAGTGGCAAATTATTAATCTTTCTATCTTCAAACGTAATTTTACTGAGTTTCCTTAAATAAGCATCTTAAATTAGTTACACATTTAATTCAGATTAAATTATCTTGATTACTTATTAAAAAAAAAAAAAATTTGGTGTGAAACATTCACACAACTTTCTCTTACTCCAGTTGTCAAAATTATAATTGATAAATTTTATAGTTTGTGTACCAAATTTAATGAAATTTGTCGAAAACTGAAAAAACTGTTCAGTAAAAGCGCACTTCCGGTTTACTAGTTTTCTTGAAATTCGGAATTTTGGCCATCTATTTATTTTTAATTAATTTTGTTTGCATGATAGAATTGTATAATCAATTATGATAGCACTTAAGAGAAAAATATGTTTTGGGTTATGACCCCAGCCCTCCTCCAAAAGTGCACTTAAATGAATTTTCCCAGAGAAATGTTTTAAATAAAAGTTGTAGATCTTTGTATGTTTAATTAGAAGTTTCAGGAAAATCTTCGGAGCCATTTTTGAGAAAATCGCGAAAAAGTGAAAAAAAATCATTTAGTAAAGTGGTAATGTAAAACAGTTCCGGTAATCCGATTTTGTTGGAACTCGGAATTTCAACAATATATCAATTTCTAAATTAACGTTATTTAGATGATAGAATTGTTTAGTAACTGAATAGGCACTTTAGATGAAAACCTAACCCCACCTCTCCCCCATAACTGCCCTTAAATGAATTTTTCCCGGAGAAATGTTTTTTCAAATAAAAGTTGTACTCTTTGTAGGTGTTAGTCGATATACCAAGTTTGAAGAAAATCGTCGAAGCCATTTTTGAGAAAACGCAAAAAAGTAAAAAACTAACTAGTAAAGTGGTACTTCCTGTGAGGAATTTTGACAAATAACGTAACTGTCAGATCCCATGGTGATACCAAAACGGAATATCAAGTTTTTACTTTCTACGTTTTTTTTTTGTTTTTGAGCTATGCTGTTCACATACATACATACACACACAGACCATTTGCTAAAAAAAACCACTTTTTTGGACTCAGGAGACCTCAAAACGGATATTTCCGGTGAAAACTCGATATCAAAAATTGACACGATTACAATACTTTCTCTTACTAGGAGTAAGAGAAAAGTAAAAATTCAAGAATTTTCTTTTTGCAAGAGTAAAAAAAATACTTTTCATTGAAAATGATGGATGAAACAATTGACTTTGCTCAAATTATTTTAAAATTAATTTTTATTGTAAAATTATTGGCGGCACTGCTTTATCTTCTATTGTTGATATTTTCGAAGGAAAATAATTCGATTGTTCAAGAGTGAGAGATTAGTGATTTCTTCCATTAAAGATCAGATAAAAATATTATAAATAAATATTGCGCTGATTGCAATGGATACCGTCCACCAACACATATCATTCTACATACTATCTATGGAACCAAAACCGCTCTTCTCTCGGGCACACAAACTGTTAACAGACTATTAACAGTTCTAGGCATTATTACAACATCTTGATCACTTTAGTTCCAAACTGTTCAGTAAGCTGAAAATAATTTTAACTTTACTGTTTTTATAGCTACCGAGGAAAGCTAATATGAATAAATCTATCTGAATAAATTTATCTACAATCAACTGTAAAGCAGAATAGTCATAATTAAGATAGACTATACAAAAATCCTGGGAAATTACTGTTTTTATAGCTACTGAGGAAAGCTAATATGAATAAATCTATCTGAATAAATTTATCCACAATCAACTGTAAAGCAGAATAGTCATAATTAAGATAGACTATACAAAAGTCCTGGGAAATTACTGTTTTTATAGCTACTGAGGAAAGCTAATATGAATAAATCTATCTGAATAAATTTATCCACAATCAACTGTAAAGCAGAATAGTCATAATTAAGATAGACTATACAAAAGTCATGGGAAATTACTGTTTTTATAGCTACTGAGGAAAGCTAATATGAATAAATCTATCTGAATAAATTTATCCACAATCAACTGTAAAGCAGAGAATAGTCATAATTAAGATAGACTATACAAAAGTCCTGGGAAATTACTGTTTTTATAGCTACTGAGGAAAGCTAATATGAATAAATCTATCTGAATAAATTTATCTACAATCAACTGTAAAGCAGAATAGTCATAATTAAGATAGACTATACAAAAGTCCTGGGAAATAGATATTAGCGATATAATACTATATAAACTGCACTATTATTATTTTTAATTTAAGGCGCGTCAACAGCTATGGCCGTTGGCGCCCGGACTCTTCTCAGTGTACTACCGGCCTCCGAACAGTGTTCTTTTGTTAGAGGCAGCAACACTGCCCATCACCGGGGACAGTGAATTGTAGTAGGTCCTAAGAAGTAAAAAGCTTGGAGTAGCATAGCTGGTCTCGAACCCGGGTCCTCCGCGTATGCACTGTTATTATGTTTACAAATTTTTAAAGTTATTTAATTATTTTTACTTTCTCTTACTCCTAGAGGAAGTTTTGTAATCGTGTCAAATTTGCGATATCGAGTTTTCACCGGAAATATCCGTTTTTTGAGATCCCCTGAGTCCAAAAAAGTGGTTTTTAGCAAATCGTCTGTGGTGTGTGTATATGTGAACAGCATAGCTCATAAACGAAAAATCGCAGAAAGTTCAAACTTGATATTCCGTTTCAGTATCACGATGTGATCTGACAGTACATTACCTGTCAAAATTCCTCAACCGAAAGTACCACTTTACTAGTTGGATTTTTACTTTTTTGCAATTTTCTCAAAAATGGCTCCGACGATTTTCATTAAACTTCAAACATCAACCACACATACAAAGAACTACAACTTTTATTTGTAACATTTCTCCGGGAAAATGCATTGAAGGCCACTTTTGGGGGAGGGGTGGGGTTAGGTTTCCATCTAAAGTGCTATTTCAGCTAATTAGACAATTCTGTCATCTAAATAATGTTAATTAGAATTAAATATGTTGTTGAAATTTCGAGTTTCGAAAAAAATCGGATAACAGGAAGTGCGTTTACTTTACAACTTTACTGAATGATTTATTCACTTTTCGCAATTTTCTCAAAAATGGCTCCGACGATTTTTTTTTTTGAAACTTCGTATATAAACTAAACATGCAAAGATCTACAAGTTTTATCTAAAACATTTCTCTGGGAAGGTTCTTTTAAGGGCACTTTTAGGGGAGGGGTGGGGTCAGATTTTCATCAAAGTGCTATCCTAGTTCATTATACAATTCTATCATCCAAACATAATTAGTTAGAAATAAATAGATGGCTGAAATTCCGAGTTTCGAGAAAATTAGTAAACCGGAAGTGCGCTTTTACTGAACAGTTTTTTCAGTTTTCGACGAATTTCATTAAATTTGGTACACAAACTATAAAATTCGTCAATTATAATTTTGAGAACTGGAGTAAGAGAAAGTTGTGTGAGTGTTTCACACCAGATTTTTTATAAAGTACCCATGCCAAGAGTATTTTTATTTTTTTTAATGAACCAGAGTAAGGATAAAATAAAAGATATTTAAAATTATATACATAAATCTTGTTTAACCTTTAGAAATTATAGCTCAATCCTGTATGCGCCTTTTTAAAAAATCTTGTAGCTGTTGTTAAGAGCGGAAGTGTAATGCATGCATCCGGGCAGCGGCCATGCTCCCCTATACTTATATCATAAAATTTATGAATTTGAATACCTGATTTCTTTTTAATTTTCTAGCCCTGTTTTAGGGTAGATTACATAGTGTTATTTATAGTAAATTAAAGAGGCAGTTGACTTCACTAGGACTAAACCCTTTTCTCTGGTCTTTAAATTCCAATTTTTTTTCTTGTTAGAGTAAATACCAATGGATTTTTTTGCAGACCGTCAAGGCTATAATTGAAATTCAAGCTCGATTTACCGCTCGAATTATTTTTTTTTTTTGATCCTAATATTTACCAGATAATCAATCAATTTAAATGTTATCGATATAGTATAATACTCGTATTAACGGATTAATTACTTTTCAACATTTATCAAGCAAACATAAATAACATTTTAGTTACACAATAATATTATATATTAGACTTCAACAAGATCTTAAAACTAGTTCACTAAAAATATATATAATCTAATTTTTAGAAAGCACAGATCTTGAAGGAAAAAAAAAAATTGCTTGCATTGTGAAATATTCTTTTAGATTGGAATTCCTCTTTATTTCTAAAATAATTACTAGTCCAGATTAGATTATTTATATGATATAATATAATTTTATATATATATATTTGTCAACATCTTGTTATATTCACCTTATAAACAGGTGATTATATAGTTAAGAGACTATCATTTCTGATATTATAAAAATACATGTTATTATAATAACTCTTATTTTAATAACACTTGATTAGAAAAATATAAAAATTCTAAAATGAAAGTGTACGATTTTTTTTTTATTTAAATTATTATATCAGGTTAAAAATTGGGAAATATTTTTTTTAAATTCACTTAAAATAGAAACAAAAGTTAATAGAGTACTGTTGAAGAGCCATTATTTACAAAAAATTTATCGCCTCATTTTAATTGATTCCTCAAAATTTAGTTAATTCCGTTAAAGAATGCCTTAGCATTCTAACCAATTCTTGCTACTTTTCCTAGAGTAGAGCATTGCTAGCAATGAAGCCCTTCTCTTGTTCGATTTGATATTTCATTCCATGGTAGCAGCTTGTGAAATAAAGGAATCCTTTCATTGGCCGGCTACGAATGAGCTTCAATCTCAAGTGAATTCGTGCCAAGAAGTGCAAGACGTTAGTTACATACATAGTTCGAAAGATTATTTATTTTTTCCTTGTGAAAATGGCCTAAATCACAGCAAATTTTGCCGCTCAAATGATGGTTCAGGGTGAAGCTAGGCGCGAAGTGTTACGTTTGTAAGGCGAAGGGATCAAATCTTCAAGGATCACCCAATAATAATTTAAATAACTACGATAATTAAATAACGCTCTACCAAATCGCTCGTCGCTAGACTACTAACTTTTTCTTCTAGGCTCTTATTTCTTTCTTGAATTAAAAAATGCTAAATACAAATTATGTAGTCACAGTGTCAGTAGTGTCTTCACTTCACTTCTCAGACACTGTGCTGCTCACAGTGACCATAGTACATTAAGTGAAAGAGAAATAACACTCGCACAGTATTGAAAAGATAGGAACTGAAAAAATTCACTTTTGTGATTACCAAATTGAATTGAGACAGAACTATTCCAGAGCCTTCTTAGATCTGGCTCAAGACTTTGACAGGTGTAGTGTAATCGTGTGATGATGTGTAGTTGGTTGTGTAGCAGTTTTGTATAATAAAGGGCTTGTAAGTATGCAAGTTTAAAAGAGAATGAAGTATTAAGAATAATAAACAAGAAATCACACTGGTTTTTTTTTAATGATATATTCTCTAAGAGAAATTAAGTACTTTGAATATCACAATAATAACTTATAATAAACTCTTATAACTTGATACTGGTATAGCTCTGATGATTCCACCTTGATTTCTAGCACAAGTCTGTCTTTAAAATATCTCTTCTCTTTGTTTCTTCAATTCCTCCCCTTTGAGGAGAAGGGGTAGTACAATGCCAAAATTGTTCTTGAACCGTACCAGTAACTGGACTTGTATACCTGGCTAGCCCTTTTGCAAGGGAATGTCACATTTCTGATTTTTTTTATAATTTAATATTATTTCCAAGTTTCTTGCATCCATCACACAAGGTTTGGTACCCGAATTCAACCTACTATCTAATTCTTCTCAGTTGCCTCACTAACAAATATTTTCGAGTCAGCATTCTCCCCTTAATGGAATGCGTTGTGGTTATTTATTGGCTGTTTATTTCTTTATAATTATTTTGATTTTCTTGGGTTTGTTTAGGGAATGAACCTCTTTGCAGCCTTATTTTCCTTTTTTTTATTATAAATTATACATTTAGTTTCTCCAACGTTTCGGCATTTCATATGTCATTACTATAGGATTAACAATGTTTATTTATATCTGAAATTTTTACAAAATGCACAAAGATTTATAATTATATAGAGAAATTGTATATTAATTGAATATTTGTTATACCAACCTTATATTATTTTTGCATTCTGATAATGTAGCGTTGTTGTTGAGTGTTTATGATATATATATATCAGCTGGAAGATATTTCCCTTGTTTTTGTATAAAATATATGTTGAGATAAGTAACAGTGTGTTACTGTCAAATTATTCCTGTAAGATTGTTGGTAATCTGCGTCAGTATTTGTTGAGGGAATTTTTACTATTTTTATTTTATTTGTAATATAAATATGTAATGAAATGAAATGCTCTATATTTATTTTATTGGCTTATTTTTACTTTCTCTTACTCCTAGTAAGAGGAAGTATTGTAATCGTGTCAAATTTTCGATATCGAGTTTTCACCGGAAATATCCGTTTTGAGGTCCCCTGAGTCAAAAAAAGTGGTTTTTTAGCAAATGGTCTGTGTGTGTCCGTGGGTGTGTGTGTGTGTTGTGTGTGTGTGTGTATATATGTATGGTGAACAGCATAGCTCAAAAACGAAAAATCGTAGAAAGTTGAAATTTAATATTCCGTTTAGAGGTCACCATGGGATCTGACTGTACGTTATCTGTAAAAATTCCTCAACCGGAAGTACCACTTTACTAGTTGGATTTTTTACTTTTTTGCGATTTTCTCAAAAATGGCTCCGACGATTTTCTTTTAACTTTAAACATCAACCACACATACAAAGAGCTACAACTTTTATTAGAAACATTTCTCCGGGAAAATGCATTGAAGGGCACTTTTGTGGGAGGGGTGGGGTTAGGTTTCCATCTAAAGTGCTATTTCAGTTTATTAGACAATTCTGTCATCTAAATAATGTTAATTAGAATTAAATATGTTGTTGAAATTCCGAGTTTGAAAAAAATCGGATAACCGGAAGTGCGTTTACTTTACCACTTTACTAAATGATTTATTCACTTTTTCGCAATTTTCTCAAAAATGGCTCCGACGATTTTTTTGAAACTTCGTATATAAACTAAACATGCAAAGATCTACAACTTTTATCTAAAACATTTCTCTGGGAAATTTCTTTTAAGAGCACTTTTAGGGGAGGGGTGGGGTTAGATTTTCATCAAAGTGGTATCCTAGTTCATTATACAATTCTATCATCCAAACATAATTAGTTAGAAATAAATAGATGGCTGAAATTCCGAGTTTCAAGAAAATTAGTAAACCGGAAGTGCGCTTTTACTGAACAGTTTTTTCAGTTTTCGACGAATTTCATTAAATTTGGTACACAAACTATAAAATTTGTCAATTATCATTTTGAGAACTGGAGTAAGAGAAAGTTGTGTGAGTGTTTCACACCAGATTTTTTTTTTGTTTTATTTTGGGCTCCTTTATTTAGATATCTTTTGAAGGCCTTGTGGGAGTTTATTATTAATATTTAATTGTAATTATTATAAGTATAAGTATTATAGAGTTGTACCTAGCTATATTCTCCCCTTATTATTCCAATCCTCGCTAATGTTCCCCAAGTACTTGCAGCATACTTGCTCCCCTTGTACCTATTTCCCCTTGTAACCCTTTATCCTATTTCTTAAGCTGAGCAAAAATCATTCTAAGCAAAGTTTTTTTTTTTTTTTATTGATAACGTAAAATGCAATTCCGACGTACTAATTAACGTGTGATTTATTTTTTTTTATTTTTAAAAAAAATTTTGAATGTACGTGGGCAAGATGAAAAGCTCTCGATGTAGTAGTGAAAATGAGTTTTTTTTTATTTATTTTAAAAATGCATTTATTTTTTTCAATGCGGCCTCCTTTCAATTCAATACACTTTGTCCAACGTTTCTCCAATAACTGGATGCCGTTCCTGAAGTGCGATTCTGGAAGTTCTACAAAATATCCATTTACCGCTGCTATCACGACCTCTTCATTTGACCCAAAACATTTTCCAGCCACGAATTTCTTTAAGGTTTGGGAATAGATAAATTTCAGAGGGAGACAAATCTGGCGAATAGGGAGAATGTTTCAACAATTCATACTTCAAATCCCTCAATTTTCCCATTGCCAAAGCGCCTTGGTGGGCGGGTGCATTGTCCTGGTGAAAGAGGATTTTTTTTTCTTTTGCAAACGAGGCTTTTCTCTCTGATTTTTTCATCTAGTTGGTCAAGAAGATATGCGTAGTATTCCCCATTAATTGTTGGACCCTTTGACAGGTAGTCAATTAAAAGAATCACTTTGGAATCCCAAAAAACACCAGCTGATACAATTTTCAGCTTTCTTCGGTGCAGAGCCACCAGTTTCTGTCCACTGTTTGGACTGTTGTTTTGACTCAGGAGTAAAGTGGTGAACCAATGTTCTATCCAGCGTAACAAATCCGTTGGATTCCTCAAAATGCGGCACCCATCTTGCACAAACCTATCTCACAAAGTTCTTCGGTGTAAAATGTGCCGCACCCTTTCTTCTGAAATGCCTACAGCCTTAGCTATCTCATACACCTTTAATCGTCGATCATCTAGAATAATATTGTATATGTTCTCGATATTTTCTTTGGTAGTTACAGTTTTTGCAAAAACCGTGAATCATCCTTTACGTTGTGATCATCTTCAATCGTTGTTTGTATGACCACGTTTAAACTCAGCTGCCCATTTTTGTACTGTTGATAACAAAGGTACAGACTCCTTATACATTTTCAATAACTTTGGATGACTTTTCTTTTGGTGATAAACCATCCAAAACGAAGAATTTTATCTCGGAACGGTATTCAAGTTTATTCATTTTGTTAAAAACACACCACACACCTACATTGAACAGCCCTATGAAACAAACTATTTGTTGATCAAATTTACATTTGCAAAATACTTTTGCAACAAGTGTACCAACATAACAAAACAGTAATTTCATTTTTAGCAGTGCCATCTATGGGCTAAGCCGAGAATTTTCCACCTTGCATTAGTATATTTTATTATTCATCTCATTAAATTTCAATAAGTTGATGATAATTTTGTTCAACATTTTATAACCAGTTACATTGCCTTGAGGGAAAGGAAGCTTAACGGAGCTCTGTTCTAGATTTTTGATTTTTGTCACATTTTATTTCATTCGAAATCATTTTAAATGTTGAAATTAGTTATTAGTAACGTTACACATCTTAAAAGTAGAACATTTTGCGTATGAAACTTCAAATTGGATATGTCATATAAAATGATTTAGAGTTATATTATAGAACGGTTTCTTTTTTAACATTGAAAAAAATCAATAAATTTAACTGTCTTCTATTTCAATAAATTATTGCAGCAATATTAAAGAAGTAATAAAAATAAATAAAATAAAATAACTTCATTTTTTACTTTCTCTTACTCCTAGTAAGAGGAAGTATTGTAATCGTGTCAAATTTTCGATATCAAGTTTTTACCGGAAATATCCATTTTGAAGCCCCCCGAGTCCAAAAAAGTGATTTTTAGCAAATGGTCTGTGTGTTGTGTGAACAGCATAGCTCAAAAATAAGAAACCGTAGAAAGTTGAAACTTGATATTCCGTTTAGGTATCACCATGGATCTGACAGTACGTTATCTGTCAAAATTCCTCAACCAGAAGTACCACTTTACCAGTTGGTTTTCTTACATTTTTGCGATTGTCTCAAAAATGGCTCCGATGATTTTCTTTAAACTTAGTATATCAACTACATATACAAAGAGCTACAACTTTTATTTGAAACATTTTTCCAGGAAAATTCATTTAAGGGCACTTTTTTGGGAGGGGGTGGAGTTACAGCTTCCTCTAAATTGCTATCATAGTTGATTATACAATTCTATCATCCAAAGATAATTAATTAGAAAATAAATAGATAGACAAAATTCCGAGTTTCAAAGAAATTAGTAAACGGAAGTGCGCTTTTACGGAACAGTTTTTTTTTTCAGTTTTCGACGAATTTCATTAAATTTGGCACAATACTATAACATTTGTCAATTATAATTTTGAGAACAGGAGTAAGAGAAAGTTGTGTGAGTGTTTCACACCAGATTTTTTATTTTGTACGGGAAATATTACACAATACAGGTGGCATATAATTATAATTATTTAAATTGGTGCGGGTCATTTAAAGAGTCAAGTTAATGGATCCAGGTGTCCCTTGAAGTTTCTTGATATTTGTATTCACCTAACATTCAGAAGAAAGGGGGCATTTTGTTCGAAGTTCTGGCAAATAATATGTACCACATCTTGATAATTTTTCTGAATGAAAAAGACATAGAAGAAAAAATAAAAATCTTATTTGGAACACTTTTACGATTTTCCCTTCCTGCAATTAATAAAATGAATGAATGAATTTAATTCATAAATTTTCATTAAAATTATTTAGTTGGGGATTATGCCATGAAAAAAAGAATTCTAAGAGTTATCATGTATATATCAGGGTAATTTGTGTGTCAGCGTCCTCTGTCTCTTCCAATAAAGCTTATAGTGGCTGTTTCAATGTTAACCTACCCTAGACAGGTACATCAAACAAATCAATTTTTCTGGAAAAATATTTCCCGTACAAAATAAAAAATCTGGTGTGAAACACTCACACAACTTTCTCTTACTCCAGTTCTCAAAGTTATAATTGACAAATGTTATAGTTAGTGTACCAAATTTAATGAAATTCGTCGAAAACTGAAAAAAACTGTTCAGTAAATGCGCACATCTGGTTTATTAATTTTCCTGAAACTCGGAATTTAGGCCATCTATTTATTTCTAATTAATTTTGTTTGGATGATAGAATATTGTATGATAGCATTTTAAAGAAAAACATAACCCCACCTCTTCCCTAAAAGTGCCCTTAAATGAATGTTCCTAGAGAAATGTTTTAAGTAAAAGTTGTAGATCTTTATATGCGTAGTTTATATAAGAAGTTTCAAGAAAATCATCGGAGCGATTTTTGAGAAAATCGTGAAGAAGTGAAAAAAAAAAATTTAGTAAAGTGGTAAAGTAAACGCATTACGGTTATGCGATTTATTTCAAACTTGGAATTTCAACAATATATTTAATTCTAATTAACATTATTAAGAAGGCAGAATTGTCTAATAAACTGAAATAGCACTTTAGATGAAAACCTAACACCATCTCTCCCCCAAAAGTGCCCTTTAATGAATTTTGCCGGTGAAAGGTTTCAAATAAAAGTTGTAGCTCTTTGTATATGTAGTTAATATACCAAGTTTGAAGAAAATCGTCGGAGCCGTTTTTGAAAAAATTGCAAAAGTCAAAAAACAACTAGTAAAGTGGTACTTTCCGGTTGGGGAATTTTGACAGATAACGTACTGTCAGATTCCATGGTGATACCTAAACGTAATATGAAGTTTTAACTTTCTTCGGTTTTTCGTTTTTGAGCTATGCTGTACACACACAGACCATTTGCTAAAAACCACTTTTTTGGACTCAGGGTAGCTCAAAACGGATGTTTCCTGTGAAAACTCGATATCGAAAATTTGACACGATTACAATATACTTCCTCTTAGTAGGAGTAAGAGAAAGTAAAAATTATAGTTTTTATCTTCGCCAGTTAACATTTCAACTTTTAAAGAAAATCATTGTTCAATTTTTTTCCTCGGCGTTTTCGAAAAAATTCCAGAAACTCCAAAAACTGATTCTGTGAAATCGCACTTCTTCAACTGATTTTCTTCAAATTATTGCAACGCTTCTAATTTATCTTAATATTATATATTAAATTATACTGATGTGTGGTACTTTAGAGGGAAATATTAACGACATTTGTACTTTCAACCCCCCCCCCCCAATTCAGTTTTCAGTTTTCCCGGAAAAATGTTCCAAATAAAAGTGAAAGGCATTTAGTGTCAAAATAGTATACGAATTTCAAAGGGAATCATTGTAGCCGTTTTTTGAAAAAAATCACGAGACTAATAAAAAGTATTTATTAAGTCGCACTTCCGTTTGGTTGATGGCTTTTGACCCGAAATCTTCGTCGTACTAAATGGAAATTCCAGATTTGAGCTTGCTACAATTTTTTTCATTTTTTTGGATTTTTGTTCGCACACAAGCGCACACCATTCGCTAAGAACATGGTTTTCTAAATCATGGAACTCAAAACATGTATTTGTACAATACTTCAGAGACCAAAGACAAGCGAAAGAGTAATTAGGGGACTCTTGCCGAAGCTTTTACGGAAGACCTGCTAAATTGGGCCACGTGATTATAAGGATTGTGGTAGGTCTGTTGAACGGCCATTGTAGGCTAAGGAAAGCATATGTGCCTATTGGGTCTGGCCCACAATAATGATTGCAAGTTATGCTTGACCAAGGTTGAGAATACCGCTCCACGTCCTCTAACGTTGACATGGCCAGCCAAGAGTGAGATTCCTTCAACTGGCAATAAATCGCCCGGGGTGACGAGCTATATGTGGAAGCACCTCTCAAGGCGGCTTTGGGTCCTGCTTGTGATTAGCACACTTGCGTACATGCTGTGAATATGTAAGTTAATGAAGGATTTCACAATCGATCTATTTGGGTTGCGGTGATTGTAGGCCGTTGGGTCTAGTCCCCCGTTTCTTTATGCTTGTCTACTGTATCATCAACATATCTTTAGGTAGACAATTAAAATGGCTGCTGAAATTTGACATTTGCTAAGTTATTATTATTATTTGTCTGTGCGGAGGACTAAAGCCGTATCCAAAGCCTCACTGGGCCCATATAGCTACCACAAGAAAAACAACAACAAACCGGGTCTAGAACAAATATCCAGTCCCGGATCTAATCCATCTAAGATTCACTGCAGTCCGAATAAATCGGACAATAACCTTAATGGGAAATAGCTTAAGCTCTTCCACAGACATCCTATTCCGACCAAAGGTCCTAAATCTAATTTTTTCCTCACAACCCAGGCAATCAATCATAATATGGATGGGTGTTTCCTCCTCTACAAAATGGATCCGGCATGAGCCCCATCATGTAGAGATGTCTCCTTAAATCACAATGTCCAATAAGAGATCCAACAAGATGCTTGAGAGAGCTCCGTGAAAAACACAGCAACATAAACGTATTAGTCCGGACTAATAGCCCTGTCCGGACCCCCGATGAGCATCTTGGACCGCCGAAAACCAACTGAGCTCATCCATAAGGATGAATGCTGTGAAGCTGACTTGCTAAGTCAAAAACTCAGGAACTTAAAAAGAAATTTAAATTTTTAAAATTTGAGCGTTAGAACAAGTTAGAGATACCAGATTATTATCTAGTGGATGCGCATTAAAATTAAAGATGCAAATTTATTATTCACTTTTTGTTTATTTTAAGCAAAATGAGGATTGATATATTTCTCTAAAAGAATAGAAACTACATAAATGTCATTACATTTCATACTCACTCTTAAAAAATTCCATTTTAAACAGAAAAAAATAAAGTATGCTGTAAAAATAATTGCTTCAGATAGAATTACAATAGTACAAGCGGTTCTTTCACTTTTAGACTCTAATTAGATCGGTAAATGATATACATTAAAGACAGAAGGATGTTCTTTTATTATAATTACTGAGTGACTTCGGTTGTTTTTTTTTCTCTTTTTTTATCTGTTTATTTGAAAGTAAAACCGCTCTTACTATTTCTTACAATTCCTAGTGAATAGTTTAATGAGCGTTATAATTCCCAGAAGTGCTGATTTTCTGAATTGTCTATATATAAAGGTTAAGTGCCGACAAAGGTGTCCACGTTTCTAACACCTTCAGGCACCACGAGTTTTATAGCGCGATTAACCTTCTTCCACTTTCCTTTTTATTATGCAAAAAAAAAACAGATGCGTGATTCAACCCTGATCTTTTAAAAAGTATAAACTTTTTCATATTTTAGTGCATGGCTTCCATTCCTTTTATTTTATTTTTATTAACTTATGTATTCTCTTTTATTATTAAGTCTGAAAAATAAATTAACTTAATAAGGAGTTCACCTACCTTCCTGGTAATATAATTTTTATTATCTCAATATAATGTCTAATTTATGGTTAATATTTTTCTTTAATTAGCAGAATGCAATGGGAAAACCTTTTTTCTTTTTGCCTGCCAATCAGAGTTTCCGCCACTAATCGCATCATTTATTTGAATACAAAACAAACCTGCACCTTGTTTTTGTAGATTAGATTTCCGACAAGCCTTTGACAGCATTGATGCAGAGACTCTTATTGAAACTTTATATAACTTTACAATTACTTTAAAAGTGTAAGTAAGGTTGGTATCAGCGTCCATATGTGGAAGCTGTACCGAAGTCTTTGTAGGCAACAGTATCAGTCAATATTTCCCTGTAACTACTGGGGAGGAACAAGGTGATGCTCTATCAACAACGCTATAATAGGATCCTAAGAGAGGGATCCATAGCAGAGAGAGAGAGAGAGAGAAAAATGACAGGACCACTCTCTCGGACTACAGTGGGAGAAACTGCTTAAATACAGCGATGGGAGATATACGAGACACATAGCAGAGTTCACTTGGCAGTCACAACGTATCATCTACCTTCCTCTTGACCTCTCTACCATTCTCTGTTATTTTAGTGTAAAGTCCAGGCAATCAGTGTCACATTTCATTATACAGTGTTCAGCCATAACTAGTTTATTAATCTGAACCAAACCATTTTCTCTCCTTCATCATACCCAATATATTGGTGGCAGCGTTTTCAAATCCCGCGTTTCGTTCAGCTTCAACATTTTCGAAGAAGAAAGGTAAAACTTCATTTTTTTTTTTTTGCAGTTTCATATAATTATCTTCATTTTTTCAATTTCACATATATATATATATACATTTTTACTTGGCTTCCCTACCTATTTTTTTTCAAATTTATCGACTTATTCTTATGAAAAGAGCCGATATAATCAAAATCATACCCATTAGACGTAATCGGATCCTAAGAGAGGGATCCATAGCACAGAGCGATAGAGACAAAAAAGACAGGACCACTCTCTCGGACTATAGGGGGAGAAACTGTTTAAATACAGCGACTGGAGATATACGAGACACATAGCAGAGTTCACTCGGCAGTTACAACATGTCATCTACCTTACTCTTTACCTCTCTACCATTGTCTGTTATTTTAGTGTAAAGTCCAGGCAGTCAGTGTCACTTTTTCATTATACAGTGTTCAGCCATATTTAGTTTATTAATCTAAACCAAACCATTTTTCTTCTTTCATCATACCCATAATAAACGCTTTTTAAATTAGCTCTGTATACCGTGATAATGAAATTGAATTTGTCCCGTAGAAGTTTCATAGAAGCCAAAACAAAATTCGCATATTATGCGATATATATTGGTTTGTCACTAACTATTCACCAAATCCACCCATCTTATAAGAAGATCTTGGAAGTATTGCAATCGAGTTAGATTTTCAAATATGAAGTTTCACCTTTCGAATATAAAGTGGATGACCTTAGACTTTTGCAAGGATATAGGCATTGATCAGGAAAATCTGAGTAGTATTGGGGGAGTCCATAATTATAGATTCATTGGAGATAATGAACCACTATGTCTATGATTGACGGAACGATTCTTCCTAGATACAATGACGTGTATGTATATAGGGATTTACACTTTCTTTTCCCCCTTAACAATTAGGGCATAAAGTGCACATTTTGCATGCATGACAACTTAGTGTTTTATCTATACGCTAAAGCATTCTATACATGTATATTATGGACTATACATATTATATCTATATGTATATATTCCTCGTTCATTAAATGTTTGTTTTTAATGTCCTCGTGACTGATGAGTACGCTATGTGTCCCAGCAATCAACTCAGTTGAGCAGCCTCACCGGCCTCCAAGGTCGTGCAGCTCTCTATTCTTATAACAGGAAGTATTGCGATCGTGCCAGTTTTAGAAATTGCGTTTTCACCGGAAATACACGTTATAGGAACATTTGTGCTTGAAATATTGGAATATGCGGCCAGTGACTTGTTCTTCTCTGATATATGCCGATGACTTAGTACTCATAGCGGACTCTGAAGAAAAGCTCCAATATAAAGTTAATGTATGGACAGAAAAGCTTCAAAAGAACGGCATGAAGATCAATTTGGAAAAGAGTTAAGACTATGGTAATAAGCAGAACAGAGAAGAAAGACAGTATAAATGTTAAAAATAATCAGCTGGATCAAGTTAACATATATAGGTACTTAGGTGTCATTATGAGTTCTGACGGAAGAATTAAGGATGAGTTCACCTCAAGATTTGCAGCTTCCGGATGACTGTGCCAAGCAATTAATAAAAATCATCAGAGACATTTTCCGTAGTAGCCTGCTTCATTTTGTGGTCATCGACCGGTTTCGGGCGTTCACACTACTGTGTTTTTAACTGTATTTAAAACTAAACTCTTAAACTAGGTCAACGGGTATGGTCAGCTAGGGGTATAGCTGGGAAAACACGTGTCTGGGTTGTTAAAGGGCAAATTTTCCTTAAAATGGAAACAACATGTGGGGGATTTTTAAACTCTGTTGTTGTCACACTGCAGCAACCCAAACACGTGTTTTCCCACCCAGCTGACCATACCCGTTGACCTAGTTTAAGACTTTAGTTATAAATACAGTTAAAAACACAGTGAGTGTGTAAAAACACACTGAGTGTGTAAACTGAATTTGATCTGTGCAAGTCTGTGTTGTTACAGTGTCTGAAAAACGCATCCTGAAGACGAAACATCGACGCCCGAAACTGGTCGATGACCACAAAATGAAGCAGGCTACCACGGAAAATATCCCTGATGCTTTCCAGCTCTGCGGAACCAACCACCACAACGATCAATAAAAACTACTTAGCCATAAAAGAAGTGTCTAAAAAGAGCAAGGTTGACGGTTTACCGAACAATGGATACTCTTGTTTTGAGATATGGATGCGAATCTTTGTCCCTCACTAAAAAGAGTTTGAGCTGCTTCCAGGCCTCTGAAATGATGAGGTATCTTAGGCGAACGGAGGGATAAACAAGAAGGGATCGCGTGAGAAACACCACCATCAGGAGGAATTTGGAATGCGATCCCTTAATATCACATGTCAAAAATGTGCAGTTGAGATGGTTCGGACACCTCTCTAGAATGGACACAGAAAGATATCCAAAAAGTGCATTTGAGGCTAGTTGCATGGGAATAAGACTGCGAGGAAGGTGACATGGGAGGATAAACTCTCCGACATTTTCAGGGATCTAACCTGTCCATGACTAAGGCCAAGACAGTGTCAGTCGATAGAGAAAGGTGGTTTCTCTTTTGCAGATCCTCTACACTGTGAGGTAGAAAAGGAATCCGAATAATTAAGTAAGTAAAAGTTTTCACCGGAATGTATGTTGTTGTGTTAACAGAATATCTCAAACACGAAAAGTCACACGAAGCTAAAACTTAGTATTCCGTTTAGGTACAATCTTCGGATCAGACTAGAAAATTTCGGGCAAAATTCTTTAATCGGGAGTTTGGGTGGCTTTACTGAATGTTTTTTCTTTTTCATTTTTTCGTGATTTTCTCGAAAACGAGTTCAACGATTTTCTTTAAGCTTCGTTATACTATCTTCACACATAAATACCTAATAGTTTTATTTTTTCCTTAGGAAAATTGTTTTTTTTTTGGGTGGAAGGGGGAGGTTCTTAGCCAAGAGAAGCTTTATGCTTTCCTTTAAAGTGCCTGTGGTATATTTACTGGGAATTATTCAACTTGCTAAAGATTGGGATTCAGGTGCACGGGTTATAAGAAGTAAGTTCTTTTGAACTGTACATTTATTTCCGTCACTACACGTAAATTACAGTGATAACCCGATTCCTGATCTTCAGCGGGCAACGTTGTTGTTCAACGCACTGACAATGGCCTGGATAGTGATGTAGATCACATGCAAATCCCAGGTACTGGCGTCTGAAGCTATGGATGCGAAAACAAGCTGGGGCTTGTGGGCGATCCAGCTTCTAAGCAATGGAGGACCAGCTCTAAACAAAGAATAGAGCAATGTTAATAAAAGAAAATACACCTGTATGAATCACTACAAAAAAAAATAATGTAATGTATACTGCCACAATGTCTTGTGATAAGTAACAGCTCCAGTTAAGGATCATATGATAAAATTGAAATAGGTGCTGGCAGAAGTTAATGTAGCACATGCAAAAAAAGTTTAGTTAACTAATAGAAATCCCTAGATGTGAAGATTCCCAGGGTACGAGAAGTGAGATAAAAGTGCTATATCTGACTGGCCACACTGTTGAGTAAGGAGGCTGTGTTATTCAGCTACTAAATTCAACTGGTACTAGTTGCTTAATGAGTTAATATAAAAGATTAAATGATGAATCACACTGGACTTGTTGTGAGTGATGCAAATTGGATCGTTCCAATTGAGTTGATGATTACAGTAATGTATGCACTATTGTAAAATGCTTCTTTAAGATTGCCAAGTCCTCAGCTAGTGAAGCGAGAATGTTAAAATAGATATTGACAATAATAAAAATAATAACAATAATTAGAGGAAATCGGGATGGAAAGGACCAAATAACTGTTCTCACCACCAGCCTAGGCGTTCCAACCTGATAAAGAATTAATTGCGAAGCTGCAATAACCCCTCGAAGGTGTTTGTGACGAGATGTCTTCAATAAAATTAGATTCAGTTGTGAGAATTAGCTGCTTGGAGCAATAAAGTTGAGTTCCGCATTTAAGAAGCATGTGCTGTAGTATATACAAAATGGCGTCAGTGGCCAGGAGCAAAAGGTACAAGTAGTAGTGTTAGTCTTAGCACTTGAAATAGAACTGAAAACAGGGGTGGACCCAAATGGGTGTGTCAGTGCAGATAGTGCTGCTTCCTAAATCAGACATGTTAGACAACATGATCCTTTTATCAACGCAGTATTGTGCAAGGCACTAATTGTAATGTAGAATAAAACAAATAAAAAATAACATGAATTCTCATATAAATAGAATAGTAAAAAATACGACTGTATCAACCGTGTGACCAGTCAGATTTCAAATACAATAATTTTACCACCAATATAACATTGATACACATTAGAAACGTTGATAGCATTCAAAATGTGAAGAAAATCGGTTAACCAAAAGTGAGATTTTATAGCAAAGTTCTTCGAATTTTTTGGAATTTTCTCGAAAACGGTTACAATGATTTTCTTTAAACTTGGACTGCAGCGCTGCATAGATTGAAACGTATCATTCTTATTTGAAAAAGTTTTCCCAAAATAATTGATTTTAGAGGGGTATTGGGAGTCAATTGATTTAAATTTCCACAAGTTTTGTTGGTTTGGACAGATAGCGCTCCAGATAAGGTCGCTCAGTTATACAAGTAAAAATCACCATCACCATATTTCCGGGCCAGCCCAAATTAAACATAGTTACGTTGGAATTTAAAGCAAATTTCTTTAACATTAATCTCTTACTCTCATTAATTATATTCTCTAATTGATTATATTAATCTGATTAATTGTATTCTTTCGAGATTTTTACTTTCTCTCACTCCTAGTTCTCATTTATGTAGACTCTAAAAAACAGCCTTGCGGTCGGGTCCCGCTATTATTATTATTATTATTATTATTTGTCTGTGGGGAGGGAAACCCTACGCTATCCAAAGCCTCACTGGGCTCATATAGCTACCCCAAGAGAAACAACAACAAGCCGGGTCTATACCAAAAATCCAGACCCGGATCTAATCCATCTAAGATTCACCGCAATCCGAATAAAACGGACAATAACCTTAAGCGGAAATAGCCTAAGCTCTTCCACAGACATCCTATTCCGACCAAAGGTCCTGAACCTAATTTCCTCACAACCCAAGCAATCAGTCATAAGATGGATGGGTGTTTCCTCCTCTGTCTCACAGCCTCTACAAAATGGATCCGGCATGAGCCCCATTATGTAGAGATGTCTCCTTAAACCACAATGTCCAGTAAGAGATCCCACCAGATGCCTGAGAGCGCTCCGTGAAAAACTCAGCAACGTCTCACTAACGGCCTTGTCCGGACCCCCGATGAGCATTTTGAACTGCCAAAACCAACTGAGCTCATCCATAAGGATGAATGCTGTGAAGCTGTCCATGTCTGAAAGCCTGACAGACATGTGCCAGAAGACACGCCAACAGCAGGCTCGGGACCAATGAAAGGAAGAGAGGCGCCTAATTTGGCAAACTTATCCACCTGATCATTTCCAAAAATTCCCATGTGACCTGGCACCCATACTAGAAGCACATCCTTCAGAGAAGAAAGCTCTTCCAGTCTTTTAGAACATTCTAACACCAACCTGGAAATGAAGACACATGAATTCAGCGCCTTCAACGCAGCCTGGCTGTCCGAGCAGAAACAAATACCTTTTAAGTTAGTGTTACGTACCCTCTCATCCAAAACACAACAAAGAATAGCATAAACCTAAGTCTGGAAGACCGTGGTCCATTCACCAAGAGATACTGTCAAATGATCTCCGGTCTCAAAATAGACCGTAGCTCCAGACCTACCATCCATTCTGGAACCGTCCGTGTAACACCGGAAGTAATTACCAGGTATCATACCAGACGGGCCCAATCTTGACCAATCTTCCCTAGAGGGTAACCTGACACTGTAAGAATGCTCGAAAACAAAAGTCTTCAACATTCTATCAGAGGGAAAACCTGTAACAGGAACCTTCAAAAGCATCTCGCGATGAATGGTAGAGTGACCATATCGCTTACCCTGCCAAAAACCTGCCTGTTTAATTCTATAACAGGCTTTCATTGCCATAGTTTTCACCTCTACAAAGAGCGGTAGAATTCCTAATAAAGTCTCCATTGCAGATATAGGCGTGGTCCGCATCGCACCGTTCACCGCCAGACAAGCCAAGCGTTGAATATCCTCAAGCAGCAGTCTAGCGGATCTTATCTCAATGCGACGCCACCACACCACAGCCGCATACAACAACCTAGGTTTAATAACCATACCATAAATCCAAAACATCATCTTGGGAGTAATCCCCCAATTTTTACCTACGATTCTTCGACATTGCCAAAAGGAAATAATTGCCTTTTGATGCTGTGCCTTAACATGTTCCGACCAATTTAATTTACTGTCAAGAACCACCCTAAGAAACTTCACCGATTTGCAAATCTGAACAGAAGTTCCTAATAACCTAGGAGGTTTTAATCCTACGATCTTCCTCCTATTAGTAAATAAAATCACCTGGGTCTTACTTGGATTAATTGAAAGACCCTTATCCTGAGGCCAGTCATATACCATGCTGAGGGAACTTTCCATTAAGTCTGAGATAGTAGTCAGACATCGCCCCATCAATAAAATAACACCATCATCGGCATATGCCTGTGCATAAATCCCGATGAATTCATCCTGGTTAACAGTTCATCCATGACAGCACACCATAGCTTTGGTGAGAGACAACCACCTTGAGGACACCCTCTCCCCGCTCCCACAACCACAGTGCGCACACCTATAGAAGCCTGTATAACTCTACCCCTTAAATAAATATTTATCCAGTTAATTAAAACTGGTTGTATACCTTTTCGACCCGGGTCCCGCTAACTAAATTCCCGTAGTATGTAAATTTAGATAAAGATCCCGTAGTATGTATATTTTAGGGAAATGGGTGTAAGCAAAAAGATTAATGGTACCGTTCAGCCGGTTTAAGTGTCAATGTCAATTTAATATTGGTAGAGCCTGCTAGATTGCGCAGCTATAAACCATGAAATGAACAATTAACAACCATTCATATTAAATAAATCACAGAAATAAAATAAAATACTTGATTATATTATATAGAAATATAGATAAGATCTATGTTAAGAAGTTTTGTCATGAACGTTATACCACCATATATCTGAGGATATTTCTGATAGAGGCAAGTGCTTAATATGGTTAAGACACGGATCAGATTTTTATCACAACACTTCGCCCTAGATAGATGGATCTTAGCTTAGTAGAAAACGTTAAAAAAAAGACTTGTAATACTATAATATTACACGACTTATCTTAATCTCTAGGTGTATGTGTTTCCAACTGACGTAACTACCTTTATATTACAACATATTTCTCTGATATTTAATACTAAATATAACTAGAATGTCTTATAGTTAAATAGAAATAGAAAATAACTTTATTAATAATTCATGAGAAAAGAAAAATAAGTTCAAAGAATTGTAAACAAAAACGCTACATAATATAACGGAAATAGGTGAATTTTATAGCCGTATAGTTCACACCGTAAAGTCAAACAAAACTTTATTTTTGTTATGGATCTTTTTTGTGACATCTTTCTATTTTTTTTATTTTTACCCTAGAAAGGACATTAATTTCCCATCAAGATGGAACCGGAATAATCTCCATATATATGTGGAATTATTCATTGCAGGTAGACAAGTAAGAACCATTAAGCTTTCTAATGGTATCTCATTTCTACAAACAGCTTCTACAAAGAAACTTCATGGTCGTGTAAAAAAGTTAATATAATCATTCAGTTTTTAGAAAGAAGTTTTTTGTGAGTCATAACATTTTTATTCTTCTGAACCATTAATTTAAAGTTCTCTCCCCCTCCCCCATTAAAATAGAAATTACAAAATGAGATTATTCAAACTCTTTTCAATCTTATTTTTACTATTTCTCTTGCTGGAAGAGAAAGCATTGCAAACTTGTCAAATTTTTGTAATTCAATTTTCATCGGCAATTCATGATTTGAGATCTATTAAATAGAAAAAGTGTTTTTTAGAGGTCTACTGTGCTCCCTTTCAGGGTCGAGAAGAACCCTCTCATCCTATAGCACTTTCTCTTTATTTTTCATCTCTTGGGAGGAATCAAGCCCCCCCCCCCCCACTATCCCTCTGGATCCATGTAGCTAACCCCAAAGCTCGCAGCCTTCTCGGTGCACTATTTCCGGCTAGATCTACTCGTTACAGACAACACTTCCCTTCACCGGGCTTGTGACCTGTAGAGGCTTCTGGGGAAAGAAAATCTAACACCAGCGCTACTAGTTCGAACCCAGGACCTCCCGCATTCCAGATCTAGCTCGCAACCATTGAGCTAATTCCACCCATTTCCAGTACCCATTCCAGTTGATTTCCCTAAAAGATTCTAGGAGGGAGACTTCTAAAACTTTCTCTTGCATAACAGTATAACAGTATCGCAATCCGTCAGGACTGTATTGGAATCTGCTTCATTCCCACTGTTGTGCAAGTGGGTGCACTTTCTAGGGTTAGCTTCTCTGGGTGCCTTCTGAGTCTACAATGCCCTATCAGAGGAAAACCTATCAACACCCGGATACGAAGCCTATTTTAGCCTGCCTCAGTCCTGGGAGAGTTCTCTAGAGCTAGGCTCTTCTCTGACTTCTTCCTTGTTTCTGAGCTATTCTCCCAAGAAACTGGTCATATATCCCCTACAAAAGAATTCTGACTCCATGGAGGAGTTTCCTGTAACTTTTCTCGCCAGGAAATCAGCCATCTCATCACCCTCTATGCCCCGGTGTTATTTCTTTCCAGCCGATAAGTTTGACACACTACTAACTGTCATTATTCCAAATTGTTTGAACAGAAAACTAACGCCCTCTCAAGTGTTCGTCTAGTGGCTAGCGAGTACCGCCTTTGGTGCGAGAATACAGGGTTCGATTCCCGTGAGGGCAAAAACAGGTTGACTCAGCATCGTGAGATTATTGAAGTGGGAAGCTACAATTGGTAGCGAAGGCCTGAACTAAAAACGAAGGTGGGAACCGCGGCGTGCTTACCACACACCCTATCACCATAATGAATCACCGTGTGGCAAGCCTTGTCCCTTCTTAAGCTGTTGCGTTATAATTTTTTTTTTAACATAAGTATTTTTCTTATTATATTTTATGAAAGGAAAACTGTCCTTCGTGTTTGAGAGAGTTTAAAAAAAAAAACACAAATATTGGTTTGATTTGTTTAATTAATTAAAAAAAGGGGAATATTTGTTGCAACATGTGAGATATGTGTTTTATAAGTAATTAATTGCTTTTTAGAGAGGGTAACCTATAAATATCAGTTCGTTTGAATTAAATAGCTATGGATATATTGTTATTGATATTAATTAGGGGGGAGAAAACCTTGAATTGTATAAATATATAAGAAAACAAAAAAAGTAACATAATTCTATTTAAAGATGGTTGAAGACTAACATAGTTCAGTAAGAGAGTTAGGGGTAAATATTTGCCACGTTAAAAGAAGAAACCAAGGTATATGGATAGTGGTATGGCAGGAATGCGAGCTCTGTAGTGTCTACGTTACGGCATCTTGAAGAAGTATCTTTCTCTCGATCCAGCACTATCTCATGTACAGTCTGTCACTCTCTCTCTCTCTCGCACTTTGTTGTCCTCCAACTGTTTACATTCCCACACAAGAAACAATAGAAGAGCGCCCAGAGTGAACCTGAAAAAATTTATAATTACTCTCGGGGACGCTAGCACACAAATCTCTGAAACTCTTAATAAAAAAATGGGAAAAAAAAACTAACCCGCTTTAGATTTTGATTACAACGGGACAGGATCAGCTGACATCTGTTCAAACAATATTTTGACATCCTCTAAATTCTGCTTTTAGATTATCAAAATAAAATAAAGATAATATTTTCACAAAACTTTTTATTGCTTTTTAAAAAAGATTTAATTCAAATTGAATTTAAAAAAAAAATCGAAATTGAACCCAATTTTTTATGAATTTATTTGAAATTTACAACTGACTTCAAGCACTTCAGCAATGTAATCACCATCACTAGTTCAAATTCTTGTTCCTAAAAGCAGTTGCATAAATAATGTGCCACCACTATGCAGTTAAAAACAACTATACGTTTAGCTTTCCAAGTTTAAATATAATTTTTCGTTTAAAATTGTGATATTACAATAACAGAAAGTCATGTCCGGGATATTCACAAAGGATTCTTTTCGTATTCAGGGTACGTAAAAACTTGCATTTCTGGTTGAAAACTGAATTCCTCAATTTGTCATGATCGCAATATTTCTTGCAGTATTAAGAGAAATTAAAAACAATCTTTCTTTTTTTTTTTAACTTGAATATCACAATAATAAAACAGGCAAATATTTACCCTTTCCCTAATAGTTCAGAAAACAATTTAGAAATTATTTCAGTTTTATCAGAAATTGCACTCATCCTCGAATGGATTATTTATTTAATAAAATATGCAAGACGGAGACAATATTGTACTTTTAGTTAATGTATTGCAATTGAAAGTTTCCTGTAATTTAGATTAGATTAAAAGAAGGGTTTGGCTAGACAGCCTGCATACGGCATTGCCTCCACAATGTGGTATACACTTTGTACAGTAAACTCTCCAGTCTATCTGTTTAATCAGTTTTTGGAGACTGGAGAATGACTCCTGCGTGAAACATGAAACTATTGATTTTTCTTTTCCTTTATCCTTAGGCAATGCATGCAATATTTCCTTTTCGTCATCGTGAAACCTATAAAAAAATCCAGTTCTGCCAGGTAACAATAATATTTAATAATGCAGTAAGAAAAAGCATACAATGTTCTTCTTAGCCCTAGTGAGAAGGCGTGAAATATTCGTACATTTTTCTTTTATTTACTTATTTTTTTTCTTTTTAGAGCTACTTATCACAATTATTATTCACATTTACATTATACGTACGAATTATCTCACACGGAAATAATCAATCCATGTGTTGATGTGATCGATGTTTTATTGGTCTCTGTCCAAATTTTTAAAAAGATGAAGTAATAAACTTATCGACCCACATTGTAAAACTTCTTTAATTACAGCCGGTTTCGATTTTTTTTTAGAAAACCATCTTCAGTTATTTATTTTTATTCTTGGTTGGAAGAAGGTAATATTAAATTTACAAGTTTCAATAATCTTGAAGAAGAAGAATATTCAATAATCTTCAAAAGAATATTGGAGCTTGTTAATTTATGATTACCTTCTTCTGTCCAAGAAAAGCAAATAACTTCCGACACCTGAAGATAAGTACCGAAACTAGTTGTAAATGAAGAATATTTACAATGTGGCTCAACAAATTTCTTTTTATTTCATCTTCCTAAGACACAGAAATAATCGTTGAATATGTTGATGTGCCCGCAATGTTCGAAAACATCTGGGATTTTATCCATCGTTGCATGCATATTTTTAATGTTCCTGACCGGTTTCAGATTTTTATTCCATCGTGAGAGCAAAGCTAATCAAGTTCGTGTAGGTAGAGAGAGAGATATGTTTAATTGAAGTAAAACTCCCAACAAGAACTTGATTAGCCTTACTCTGAAAATGGATGAAAATCCGAAAGAGGTCAGGAACAACAAATATATGCATGTTAAGACGGTTAAAACCTCAGACAGAAATAATCGTTTAATTAGTACATTCAGAATAACCAGAAGCCACATTTTTCTAGTCGAATTCTCAAAAAGCTAACCAATATAAGGCCAGAATATCCTAAGAAAAGCAATGGATATGATTGAATTACTTATATTAAAAAAGCACATGCAATTAGAAAAGAAATTATAAAACAATCCTTAGTTATTTATTTTTTTAATTTAATTTAAGGCGCATCAACATCTGTCATTGGCCGGAGTCTTCTCAGAGCAGTCAATCTCGATACAGACAACACTGCCCATCACCAGACATTTTTCTGTTATTGTTTAGAAGAGTCTATGATTTAATGTATTTATTCCTAACATAAATGGTTATATAGCACAAATTAATATATGGCAGACTGCAAATAGTTATACTGCATATTTTTAATTTTATGATATATTCTTCAATTTGTTTTAGTTTTTGTGCCAGTGTTTATTGTGGATAATTATTTTAGATTGCGTTTCATTTACTTGTGGCAGTGGCCTACTCCTGCGACATGATTTTCATAAGCAAAATTGTAATGTTAAAATCTTTTGTATTAGTTTTTCTTGTTCTTCAGTAAACATACATGTATAGATTAAAAGTAGTAATAAAAGGAGGTTTCTGGCTCAGTAAATATGGAGGCCAAGTTGGTGGGGGAGAGGGTTGGGAGAGGGTTAATGGGGGAAGGGGGATTTTTCCTCCCCTCACCCTAACCTTTCACACCCCTTACCCTGTGGTTGCCATATTTATTAGGCCAGAAACCTTCTTTTATTACTACTATTAAGACCATAATAATAATTAGTGAGAACAATGATAACAAAATCATCACTGTATTACAACCTTCCTATATTATCATCGGGTAGCATCGAAATAATTAAGAAAGATATGGCGACAACCAAGTGCAAAGCAATAAATGTGCACTAATTTGTTCCTAAAATTTTTGTAAATATAATTTATTATCAAAATTAATAAGAGAAAAACTGCTTTCTCGATTTCTTCAAAATTTTACATTTGTAATCTATATACTTATAATATAATCTTCTTAGGTTTTTGCGGCCTTTTTCATGAAAAACACTTTCTTCTGGTTACCAAAGGTTGCCTTTTGGCTTTTATTGAGGTTCATTGGCAAAGCGACGGTTTTTGGCAAACCATTGACGGGGTCTCGACCCGGGAACTTAAGTGTTTTTCAACTTATAATATGCTAATTTTGAAAACAGTAATATTTAAGTGAACGACTGACTAGAATTGAAAATTTTTAAAGAGCCGATGTTTCAGTTACTCAAGGTGGTGATCATAATCTCAACCACTGATTCTGGTTCCTATTTCAAGCAAAAATTTCGAGCTTCTTCAGTTTAGAAAGAAACTTTCAGTTCCTTATGAGTTGACCTTTCTACATTGCCTGTTTAGTTTCATTAACAAGATCTAAATATAATGCAAGGAAAGGAAATGGTTGGCAAAGGGCAAAGAAAAAATGTAAACTTGGGCCCCCCACTTCTTTGACGTGTGAAACGTCTAAAAATAAGTTTTCCTCTTTCCCCCGCCAAACATGTGTATAATTGCGTATTGTTCACCAAAGTCGCAGACTTAGATCTGCCATTTATATTAATTATAGTACACGTCCTCTTAACTAAATGAATAAATTAAAATTTCATAAATATACCTAGAATTTTCTTATGTATATGATTTTACACTTTTAATTAAATTAATATACATAGGTTTCTTTAAAATTTTTGAAATATTTATCTTTTTTTTTTTTATACAATTATCTCCAAGTTCAAAACAATTATATCGTAAATTTTTTGAATTAAGAATTTGTATCTGAACTATTTATTAATTTCACATTTTTTTTTTTTCTAACATCTTAAGGTACTTTATCATCGAAATAAAATTATAGCACACTCTCCAAAACAGCCAATTTCACTATAATTATAAAAGACGCCAGTTTTGCAGAAGGCGCCTAAAAGAACATGAGTAGCATGTCAAGATTAACTATTAGTTAATCTAACTGTTATATTACAGCTTGATCCCATTAAAAATGATCAAATATGTTTGGATGAGGTTCAATAATGAAATGCCATTTGGTAAGAAGTCAGTACAACTGTAGTAATTATGAGTTATGTTCATAAGAGGAAAAACACTTAGTCAGATAGATGTGGCGAGATCAATAGTTCCCTATGGAGGGTTCCCTCTACCCTCTCTAATTATCTGTGTTAAAAAATTGAATTGAAATGGAACATTTAGTAGGCAGGCAGGCACATTCCAATCCTTCTTTATAAACAACAAAAGTGCTATTTTTCTTGTTAATTATGTCTAATTTGATGTTTTTTTTTATTTGTTTCAACAAAATTAAATAGTAATTATAATGAATAATGATCAGGAAAAAAAAAATTATTCAACAAGTTTTTAATGAATTTGTTAAACAAACATTTATATTAGTTAAAACTAAATCAATTATGAACAGATATATCTGATATATAATTATGTTTTAAACGTTTAGATGGTAGCAACTACACCTTCTCCAAAACTTACCATAATGCATGTGGCTAATTTTTGCATATCGTTAAAAAATAGAGCCGTTATCCAAGCTTTTTTGTCAGAAGGCCGTAATGAAGATTTTTAACAAACGATGAACCATAAATGATTTAGTTTTAACGTTTGAAAAAACATGAAGGAAAATTAAAAGCGCCTTGTTGTATATATCTGGAGCCGCAGCAAAACTAAACTGGTGGTCATTAATGGCACAAAATCCTCGGCTTCGGCCAGGCTTGATCCATTTTCGGTCGTTACGATGAAAATCTATTCCAGAATCGTTCCATGGAATCATACGCTTTAGGCACACTCGGACATAAACAGCGTCCTTGTATCATCGGAACTGTGGCTAAGAAGATGTTGATTTCCTGTTCCATTCTATTTGAAGAAAATGATTGGAATGCCAGTTCATTTTTACTTTTCTTTTCTTTTTTCTTTGTTTTTATGTTATGTATTTTCGGATTTTTCATCGGAGATCCAAGATGCATTTCAAGCTAATTTTCAGCTTTTTCCAAGAGCTGGAATCATTTCGAAAATAATGTAGTTTTGGAAAAACTAACATTCTCGACTCAATTATTTCTTTTATCTATTGATAAATCTTTATCAGATCATCATCAAATTTTAATTAGAATAAAAAAATGGTTGCTAATTAAATTCTGCAAACATTTTTTTAATATTATTATTTCTTTGTAAACCCATTATGAAAGAAGATAAGAAGTTATTCTTCTTTATCCCTCAAGACGAAACTATGTCAATTTGGTAGAAGAAACTATATCAATTTTATATATGTGGTTGGGTCCTTAATGCTGGTTAATCTGGTATTTGATTCGTCCGTAGCATGCAAATTTCCGGGAAAAAATAGAAGGGACCAGAAGACATTAGTCGGCTTAAGATGCTAAATAATGTGTTTTCTTCTTCATATTAATTAAAATAGAAAAAAAAGGAATATTCAAAATTAACAATAATTATCATTTATCTTTCTTAAAATGAACTTTAAATTAAAATTAATGAAAGCAGCATTACACCTAAAAAACAGGTGGCTATCAAGTGTGCAACCGGTTTGCACATACTCAGAGTCCGTTAGTGCACCATCCATGCTCATAACTTGTGATTTCTACAAATTGTTTTCTATGTCTGTTTTTTTTTTTAATGTTACATATAAATTCAAATTAGTATTTTAATGGAAGATTTTCTTATAAAAATAATAATTAAAATTTAGTTTTCTAGATAAATAATTAGCTCAAATTCCTATGATAAGATTTTGTTTTTAAATATTTCGTATGTAAAGATTATTTATTGGAATTCTTAACTTTCAAAGTTTCGAAGTTTCTGATTCTAGATTGTTAAATGAAAAAATGATAACATCCTTGTTTTGATAAGTTGTATATTCCAAGGTTTCTGACACTAGATTGTTAAATGATAAGGCAACACCAATATAGTAGGTTTGAGAAGGAAAGAAATTGGGTTAGATAGATAAATGAACTAGAAGTAAAGCTGAACACTGCATAATAGAAAAGTAGCACATGCTGCCTGGATTTTACACTAAAATATATAAAATGGTAGTGAGAGATTTAGGGTGAAAGGCTGTTGGAAAGAAAAAGGAAAGGTTGTTGATGCGCTGTGACTGCTGTGTGAACTCTGCTGCAAGACTCCCGATAGACTCCTTCGTAGCTACATTTAAACAGTTTCTCCAACTCCAGCCTGGCCTAAGCTAGAAGGTGACTCCGTCTAATTTTATGTCCCTCTCTTTGCTATGGGTCCCTCTCTATCCGAAGAGAGGGATCCATAGCAGAGGGAGAGACCTTGAAATTAGACAGGATCACTCTCTTTGGATCCCATTACAAGCAACCTTGTTTTGAGAAGTTGTAAATTCCAAGGTATCTGACACTAGATTGTTAAATGAAAAGGCAACAACCAACCTTGTTTTAAGAAGTTGTATATTCCAAGGTTTCTGACACTATATTTTTAAATGAAAAGGCAGCAACAAGCCTTGTTTTGAGAAGTGTACATTCCAAGGTTTCTGACACTATATTGTTAAATGAAAAGGCAGCAACAAGCCTTGTTTTGAGAAGTGTACATTCCAAGGTTTCTGACACTATATTGTTAAATGAAAGGCAACAACCAACCTTGTTTCTGACACTAGATTGTTAAATGAAAAGGCAACAACCAACCTTGTTTTGAGAAGTTTTATTTCAGGTTTCTGACCCTAGATTGTTCAATGAAAAGGCAACAACCAACCTTGTTTTGAGAAGTTTTATTTCAGGTTTCTGACCCTAGATTGTTCAATGAAAAGGCAACAACCAACCTTGTTTCTGAAACTATATTGTTAAATGAAAAGGCAACAATCAACCTAGTTTTGAGAAGTTTTATTTCAGGTTTCTGACCCTAGATTGTTCAATGAAAAGGCAACAACCAACCTTGTTTCTGAAACTATATTGTTAAATGAAAAGGCAACAACCAACCTTGTTTTGAGAAGTTTTATTTCAGGTTTCTGACCCTAGATTGTTAAATGACAAGGCAACAACCAACCTTGTTTTGAGAAGTTTTATTTCAGGTTTCTGACCCTAGATTGTTCAATGAAAGGCAACAACCAACCTTGTTTTGAGAAGTTTTATTTCAGGTTCTGACCCTAGATTGTTCAATGAAAAGGCAACAACAACCTTGTTTCTGAAACTATATTGTTAAATGAAAGGCAACAATCACCTAGTTTTGAGAGTTTTATTTCAGGTTCTTACCCTAGATTGTTCAATGAAAAGGCAACAACCAACCTTGTTTCTTATATTGTTAAATGAAAAGTTGCAACAACCAACCTTGTTTCTGACACTAGATTGTTAAATGAAAAGGCAACAACCAACCTTGTTTTGAGAAGTTTTATTTCAGGTTTCTGACCCTAGATTGTTCAATGAAAAGGCAACAACCAACCTTGTTTCTGACACTAGATTGTTAAATGAAAAGGCAACAACCAATCTTGTTTTGAGAAGTTTTATTTCAGGTTTCTGACCCTAGATTGTTAAATGAAAAGGCATCAACCAACCTTGTTTCTGACACTAAATTGTTAAATGAAAAGCCATCAACTATACTTGTTAAGAAGTTATATTCCAAGTTACACCGCGATTCATACAATTTATTGTCAATTCCCCCCAACCCCAACCCCCAGTTAACTGAGGTTAACTTAGAGTACATAGAGGCTCAGAGTGTATACGTAAGTCTGTTCTTACAAACAGGTTGAGAGTCTTGCAGCCTGAGAGCCTTGTCGCCGCAAGCGATTCAACGCCCATTGTGCGATACTTCCATTTGGAAGAATGCTGGCAGGCTCTCGCATTGACAGTGGTTTTCTTAACTTCAAATTTAAAGAAAATTGCCATTTAGATAATTGAGATAAGTACATTAAGAGAAAATCTTACAATCTATTTGTTTATTCCGATATGAAGTTTTAAACTTTCAAGAGAGTATCACATCTTGAAGAAGTAAATAAAATTTCTAATAATTTTACGGTTTACTAGCTGACTCAACTAGTAAAGTTTTATTACAACAGGAGCAATTGAAAAATAACATTCCTGACTGTGATTTTATTCCAAATAAGATATTTTAAAGGTCGACATATCTTCGTGATAATGTCTGATAAAAAAAATTCCAACCAGACGGATTCCAGCTGGTAAGAAAAGCAAAAATGAAAGATATAAGAGGCATTCCTTGCCACTTTAATTGGCTAAAATATGCTACAAGTTATATATATAAGTGGATAGAGACCGCTACGTAGTTAAATTGCGCTTCCCTGGAATATGTTCATTTCTTAACTTGTAACATATAAAATATTTCATTATTAATCTATGAACATAAATTCTTCATGAAAAGTAATAAAAAATATAATCAACTATAATTTAGTTTGAATGAACAATGTAATAGCAGATTATAAACTGTTTTATTTGCCTTTCCTCTCTCTCTCTCTTTTCTGTTTGTAAAAGGAAGTTAGTAATGCAGTTTTTGAGCTCATACTAGTTTTCATTTCTCTTAGGCAAGAAAAAGTGGTTTTTAGAAAATATTGTGTAAATGTGTTTTATGTTTGTATGAATATGAACATCACAATGCAAAATGAAAAAATTGCGGGAAGTTCAAATTTGATATTCTGTTTAGTAAACACCAGCGATCCGACCAGGAAGTTATCACGGTATAGCTGTAATTATTTTTAAAAAACCTTGAATTTTTTATAAGTCATTCTCATAAAAAAATATTCAAGTTTCTGAATTGAGATAGCGACAATAGTTTACTAAAAACTGACATTTCGCCCATATTACAAGGAGCTTCTTCAGGGTCGAGCTTTTCTTTGGTAGTATTTCAGAATTGAATAGTGTTCTATGATACTGGAATTAAAGTTTCTAATAAAATAATTTGCAGCCGACGTGAAAGCTCCAGAAGGAACATGTGAAGACAACTTTGCCATACTGGGTTTGAGTTCCGGTCTAGGAAATCGATTTGTAATTGTGAAAATATCATTAATATATATATGTACAGTAGTTGCTTATAGCTCTCCCGCACTGTTCGACCGACAGTTAGAGAAAGCCCGCAAGAAAAATTGAAATTTACCTTCTTTTATCGCTATAAAGAGGAAATTTTGAACTCTGATCAAATTTTGAAAACTAAGTTTTTTGAGGAAGTACTTGTTTCAAAGCTTCCGAATACCCCCTCCCCCCCAAAAATGTTTTCAGCGAATTGTGTGTCGTGTTGTGTAAGAGAGAGAGAGAGACTAATCAAAACATCTAAAAAACGAAAATTCACCGGAAATTCAAAATTGAAATTCTGTTTAGATACTACGATTGCATCGTACTAACGATTCGATCAAAATCGTCAACGGAGAGAGAATGTGACACTTTGTATAATAAGAAAAAAGATGTTTTTTTTAAAGTTCTGCAGAATTTCTGGCGTTAAATTTGAATCATATGGGGTTGGTTCAAAACTTGGCGCGCTGTTCTGGGCTACAATATAATACTTCTCTACCTGCTGGGTTGGTAGGAGCCATCCCAATCTGACCCCCCCCCCCACCTTTTTATATGTATGATTGGATAAATGAGCAAAATTTGAAGTTAAAAGAAAATTTATCTCTTCTTTTTTTTTACATAATATAGATTTACAGGAAGAAGGGAATAGCTAAGTGGTTAACGTACTGGACTCCCACGCGGAAGACCCCGGGTTCGAGTCCAGCTGTACAGATCTTAGATTTTTTTTTCCTAGGAGCCTCTACAGCTCACTGTCCGGTGGTTGGCCAGTGTTGTCTGTAACCAGAGAACACTGTCCGGAGACCGGCAGTGCACTGAGAAGGCTCCGATCGCCAGTGACCATAGATGTTGACGCGCCTTAAATTAAAAAAAAAAAATTACAGGAGTAAGAGAAAGTTGTGTGAGTATTTAATAACAGATTTTTATTTAGATTAGAAAGTTCTGTTGAATTTTTAGGTAGCCAGTGTTGTATCTAGCATTGTTTTTCTCTTAGTGCTATGGGAGGGAAGTATTGGGAATGGTCGTGTCAGATTTTTGAAATTGTATTATGTCACCGACAAAAATTAATACCAAACAGTTATTTATTAAGCTAACTGAAACTTCCATTTTTGTTCTTAAGGAGATTTTTAGCTTTCTAAAAATGGGTGGAAATATCCTAGGGTAGACCAAGCGTTGAGGAAATCCCGCTCGTGTATAGCGGTTTCCTTGAGGCTGCTGAGGAGTCGAGAGGCTGAAAAATCCCGAAGGAAATTCAATTCTTTTTGGCCTTGAGGCCGGATTTTCCCGTCCTTTTTTATCACGTGTGTGATTGATGCTCAGTCGGCTTGGATGCTTCACAATGTCTCGTGAATTTTTAACCTCATTCATCCGAATGTATGAAAATTAGCCTTGCTTGTGGCAAGTTAGCCCTGAAGACTACCATAATCGTAATAAAAAGCCACTCCTTATACCAAACACTTCTTTTATGCCTTTTCTTGCGAATGCCATTCCCATGCAACTATACAACCAACAGCCGCTAAAATATTGTCATCCATTGATGCCATGACTGGGGAACGACAAGAAACTTAGGACTGACGTCTAGACAGAATGCTTTGACCTGGAGAAAATCATCAAGGCCAATCGCTAGGGGATTTCCTTGAGTAAAATACTCATAGTGTGCAGGCAATGGTTCGGTAGCTTGAGGGCTTTGGTAATCTTGGAGGCTTTTTCCTTGAGGATTTCCTCTACATGTATGGCTACCTCCAACATCTTCACTAGGTTCGCTACTAGCCATAGCATTTCCATTTTTATGCACGATGTTGGGTCAACACCGTTTGAATCTCATTGGATTTGTATAGTTTCTTTGTCAGTTTTTACATTTCTTTTATTGCTGTTATAAGTGGAAATTTTGTAGTTCTTTTCACAGAACTTCCAATGAAACTCTCCCCTGGAGTTTCACGCGACCAAAAGTGACGTTTTTTTTTTTTGTTTATAAATATTACTATTTGTATGTACATGTAAAATACTTAGCTGTATAGGACGTAAAAATAATCGATCAACAAACTGGCCAATCAACTGGTTGGAATCATTAGAAGTTTGGATGAAGCAGACAGGTTTGCAAAATAAATTTTTTTTTTCAAAATTTCCCAGTTATACAATATTCTTAATTATATTAGTTATATGCATTTATTCCGTTATAGTAAATTGCCGTTATAAATAAAATTAAATGATCGTAAATTACAAGGAATTGTAAAAAAAAAAAAGAAAAAAAAAGTTTTCTTAATCAAAATTTCTTCCAGGTTGGTATGTGAACCAACATTTTTACAAGTTTGTTCTTCTTATTCGTATTAAACCACCATATGTTTTTAAAACCATCCATTATTTTATTTTTTTATGATGTCTTTCGAAATTAGAATTATATATTTTATTTATTAATTGCTTCAAATATTGTTTAATAATTATATTTTATAGTTTTATAGCTTGAATTGATGGCAGCTGTTTAATGAAATAAAAACAACCATCTCCATTCATTTCTTGGAAAAAAAAAGAAGAGTTGTCCGACAATAATTCGCATTTTAATGTCACTCCATTCCATTATTGAAATATTTTGCTTTTTAAAATTTTTTTTTTTTTTAATTTTCCACTACAAATTTTGCAATTATTTATTTTTTTATGTTGAACATTTTGGGAATCAATATTGTATTCACTTTCTATTGCGATCATGTCAATTGTTCGGTAATTGAATTTTTACCGGAAGTACGATGGAAATTTCCGGAATTGAAATAATCACTTTTTTTAACACAAAGTATGATGCGATGTGTCTTTGTGGCTGAGAACAAAATATATAATATAAAAAAAAAAAATTAAAATCTCAACAAATCTAAACTTAAAATAAACTGTTTAGAAATTTTTTTCTTTAAAATTCGCATTTAATTATTAATCTCATAGGCCAGGCCATTCAATTTTAATTGAACCATATTTCTTTTTTTTAACATTGAAAAAAATTTAGGTCATTTCTCGTTTTAATTGATTTTTTGAAGGAATTCTGGAGTTGCTACAACTTTGCCCGTAAGGGGTTTTTGTTGCATGCTTGTTTTCTTTTGTTATAGTTGTTTTTGTTATAATGGGAAGTAGCGATCCTACGTGTTATCACAGAACAGTATACAATATGTTTAAACTACATACGTACATACAATATTATTATTTATACTATGCTGGGAAAATGCCCATTTAACTCCCTCCTTATCCACCATAAGGTCAAGCACGAGCTAATTCGGCTCCTGAAGGAAAAAGGATATACATGCTTTGAGGAAGTTTATTGCATCGACTCAGCGGGATCGACGAGGTATGCCGATATAGTCGCCCTTCATGACCGCGACAGATGTGCTCTAGTCCTCGACCCGACCGTGAGATTCGAGAGCAATGACCCGGACCAGGCGGAGAAGGTGGACTTGGAAAAAAAAGGTATATATGAGAGTTGTGTCCCCTTCTTGAAAGAGAGGTTCCATGACTTCGGTGACCGAGAGTTTCGGGTTCGGGGTCTCTGGTTCGGTGCCCGAGGTGTCATCCCTAAGCTGACTTTCAGCTTCCTTCAGGAGCTAGGGATTGATCTGAGGGAGTTGGAGGCCTTGGCGGAGTCTATCATTGTGGACTCGATTGGCATTATCCACCACCACATCTACGGGACATGAGTTTGATTGTTCTGCCCGCTTATTTGTTGGTATTGTATGATTATGATATGTTATTATTCTGATTTGGATGTTTCTGTTGCTGGTTTGGTTTATTTTATTTTATTTTGTTGACATATCGTATTAGTGTTAGGAACGATTTTCTTTTTTTTGTCTGACGAATTGAGGATCTCTCAATAGTGTAGTATTGGTGTTGACTTCTTTTTTTTCCACTTTATCTATATATCTTGATTGACTGATTGGTACGCTGTGTGTCTAGCAACCCGATCTATTTGGGCAGCACCCTTTGTTTTGCAAATATTTGCATTAAAATGTTTCTCTCTCTCACTGTAGTATCAACTGTATTTGCTCTGTGCAAGTCTATATTATTACACTGTTCAACAAAAACATCCTGATGGATGTGCGAACGCCCGAAACCACAAAATGAAGCAGGCTATCACGGAAAATATCTCTGATGCTTTCCAACTCTGCGGAACCAACCACCACGTTGGTTCATATATATATATATGAACCACCACAACATACATATACTTTACCCTTTACAGGCAAGGACAAATACAGTACACAAACTAGGGTCTCCGTCCCTAGTTAATTAGCCTAAGCAAAGGGATTAGCTGAGTGGTAGCACGCTGAATTGGCAACGCGGAGGCCCCCGGTTTCGAATCCAGCATACTGCTCTTAGATTTTCTCTTACTAAGAGCCTCTAACCTCACTGTCCCGTGATGGGCAGTAAGTGTAGCTAAATAACACTGCTTTGGGAGCCGGCAGAGCACTAAAGAAGGCTCCGGGGAGCACAATAGATCTTTGAGGTCGTAGTGCAATAATCCCCTATAACAATCCTATTCTGCTGCAACTTAAAGCAGATCACGCTTCCATCAATAGACACTTTTAGTTTATGTTCTTCTAGCCATGTATATATACGTAATGTTGTCAGATTTTCTGGTAATGAAAATTAAAAATTATAACTAATTAAATTGCGATAAGAGAAAGTTATCTGAGTTTTTTTTTTTTTTATATTTTATTTGTTTTTTGTATTTTTTTTTTTTTTCAATTTAAGATGCGTCAACATCCTATGGTCCATTAGCGTCCCGGGAGCCCTCCCGGAGAGTGTTCTTTCGTTATAAACAACACTGTCTCAAGTTCCATTGTATTATTTTGGGGATATTGTATGAATTCTGTCTTTTTCTACAGTTTATAGTATTTCTTGGATATAAACTGAATCCCTTTATTCTGCTAGTTTTCTAGACATTTAATAATGTTTTTGCTACATTGAATAAAAAACAAAAACTTATTGAACGCCTCTTTATCAACTTTAGTAAAGGATTACCTATGTATTTTCACTCGCTTCCCTACTGTAAACAAGTATATATATATTGTATCACTATTACTCTCTCAATCTTGTGGCGAATGTACGAGATTGTATTTCACGAAGTAGCGAGCAACACGGTTAGCTCGTGACGAGCCAGTTTCCAAGAACCAGTGTACGTTAAAACGACTGGGTCAACCGTTACCGCTAAGATATAATATATAAAACACACACAAATACACAATTGTATACACAGATGTATATATATATATATAAGTACACTACACGTAGAAAATTTATTTATCATTTTATCTTTTTAAAAAAGTTTTAAGTTGCTCGCTCGCTTCTTGGGCATTTTAGTTGATTGCCAACTATTCTTATATATATATATATATTTGTCACTTATTTACACGCAATTGTAAACTGGTTCTATACAACAAACTATAATACTTACTTAACAAATGTTATTTCTTTTAGTTATTTGACAAAGTGATCTTGAAGTTAATTTCTTTTATATGAAATGTATGTGCGCACAAGTTTCTTCTTTACCACCATATTTAGTGAAAATTAACAAGACATTGGTAAATAGTTTTTTTGTTAGAGTGTAGTAAAGTAGAAGCCATTAAGGTTAATCACTTTTTTGTTCGCATACCACTAAGCTGGGCTGGCTGCTGCAATATTTCTTATAAGTGCGATCACATTTTTCACTTGCTCAACTATCTATACAAGGTGAATTTATGTGAAATGTCATTTCTTTTTTTTCTTTAAGTTTTAAGTAAAAACATTAATGAATGTCAATGGTACGTTGTTTTTTTTTTTTAGATAAAAAGGGAACTTTTAAATTGCATTTGACACATGTTTACCTATCCTTCCTATTCTAATGGCAGCGGAAATGGGAAAAACCGGTCTGTGAATCCTTCCAATTAAAGAATAATAACGGAAAATAATTATCTCAATTTATTTAATCCTCTGTTTTAGGATTATATTTATTTTTCAAACCAGTTGAGTAATAGAAATACTTTATTTCTTTCTTTAACTTTATAAAAGAGGAAGTAATGCAATCAAATCAGATTTTTGACATAGAATTCACACTAATCAGAGGCTTCTGTGTGATTATATACAGGTTTTTAAATATATATTCCTTTTTGGCAATCTTCAGTTTCTTCCTTCTTTGTTGACCTCTTTTTTTTTCTTGCCGAAGGAAGCCTTGCTGATGCCTGTGGTCGACGAAAAGTATTCAGTTTTTTCTGATATGATTTATCTGTTTTTTTTTTTCTTTTTTTTAAGTATTCATCTTTTTAGTTAGTTTACCTTCCCTTATCCTGAAGAAGCCTATTGTGATATGGGCGAAACGATAGCTTACAACAAACCATTGACGCGGTTTTCAACCCGGAAGACGGAAGTGTTTTAAATAATAACTATGCAGCGCCCGCTCTAGAAGCGGGCAACCCGGACATTTGTCCGGGCCGCCATTTTGGCTGTAACTGTGAGAAAAATATTGATGTGTTTAAATACTTAATTAATAGAAAATTTCACATATCGATTTTTTCGTTCGCTAAAAATTTAAAATTAGGAGCGTATTTATATTGTTTATGGCTAAAAGCTAACAATATTTACACTATTATTGAAAAATTGACGCAGAATTCGTAAAGGACGATGCTTGAACTTGTTTGAACGGAATAACATTAGCATGCGAGCAAGAATGCTGCTTCAGCTTGTGTTAAATATATATATATATATTTTCTTAAGAGTCGACGTAACCGCTAGAGCGGGCGCTGAACTATGTTTTTTTTCACCGGACAGTGAGCTGTAAAGGCTCCTAGGAAGAGAAAATCTAAGGGTAGCACGGCTGGATTCGAACCCGTGATCTCCGCGTTGCTAGTCCAGCGCGCTACCACTGAGCTAATCCCTTCCCTCGAACTATGTGAAATGTAGTAAAAATATCTCATATCTCTGTGAGTGTGTATTTCACACCAGATTTTTTGTTTTTGTTTAAATAAATAACCAGACACTCGTCTATTTTTTGGTGGATAAATTTTATATTGTAGATCACTTGAATACATATATAACTAAATTATTGAATTTGTGAATGGATCCGCAATGCTGGATAACATCTCTGTATTTTATCCGTCATAGCATACATATTTCTGGATGGTTTTGGATTTTCATCCATCGTCGAAGAAAATTCCACCAATTTCGTGTAGAGAGTTCACTTCAACGCAGTGTTTTTGTTGGCATGTTGATGTACGAGGCATGTCCAGTAAGTAAGTGTACTGAATTTTTATAGGTTACAAAAATTTTTATTTGAACAAAAAAATTACCTGGTTACATTAGTACATATGTAAGCTATTTTTCGACATAGTCACCATTCCTCTCAATGCAGGTGGTGAACCGGGGTATTAATTTTTTGATGCCTTCCTCGAAGTAGTTTCCCGCCAACCCCTTCGTCCACTTCTCCACCTCCCCCTTCACCTCCTCGTCGGTTGAAAACCTTTTTCCACCCATGTGCAGCTTCAGGGAGGTAAAGAGATAGTAATCTGAAGGTGCTAGGTCAGGGGAATGCGCGGGATGGTTCAGGACATCCCATTTAAACGAGGCAAGCAGTTCCTTCGTGGCGTTGGCCGTGGTGTGTGGTCTGGCATTGTCGTGCAGCAGGCAGACTCCCTTTGTCAGCATGCCTCTCCTTTTGTTCTGAATCGCCCACCGCAATTTTTTTAGGGTCTCACAGTATCTTGCAGAGTTGATGCTCTCCCCTTGAGGCATATATTAAATTAAAATTATGCCTTGACAGTCCCAAAACACGGATGCCATGATTTTCTTGGCTGAAATTGTGGTTTTGAACTTTTTGGCGGAGGGTGAAGAGGTGTGACGCCACTGTTGAGACTGCCTTTTGGTTTCAGGTGTGTAGTGTGCAACCCAAGTTTCATCTCCAGTAATGATGGAGCGGAAAAATTCATCTCCATGGAGTTTGTAGCGTCTCAAAAACTCTTGCCCGGCCTCCACTCGATTCAACTTGTGTTGGTCTGTCAGCTGTTTTGGGACCCACCTCGCGGACAGTTTCCGATATCCGAGGGTTTCTGTGATGGTTTCGTGTAGCAGAGATCTGGATATTTGCGGAAAAATCGCAGAATGTTCATCCACAGTCAATCTGCGATCGTCACGGAGCGCATTTTTTATTTTTTCCACAATTTCCTCAGTCCCAATTGCAGGTCTTCCGCTCCTCTGATCATCATGCACAGACGTACGACCGTTTTTAAACTCGCGTCACCACTTGAACACACTCGTACGATTCATAGCTTTATCACCATATGCAGTTTTTACCTCATTATAAACCTCAACCGGAGTTTTTCCCTTCCAAACGAGATAACGGATGACGCCGCGTATTTCACACTTGGCGGGAGATTGGATTGACATTTTTCACGAAACGTATTGTCGCGTCGACAGTTCTAAACGTACTGACCTCGAACCGGTCTCGTTGCGGAGGGGAGGAATCAGGCTACACGACTGTGTAGCCAACATGTCGAAAACAAAATCCCTCCGGCCGTGAGAGCCTCAGTACACTTACTTACTGGACATGCCTCGTATGTATGTGTATATATAACCTCCTGCACATACATACATAAACAAACCAACAAGTGTCCAAGTGTAACAGTAACATTGCTTTGAAGTGAATTTGCTCTGACGATGGATGAAAATCCAAAACCGTCCAAGAATATAAGAAATATGCCTGCTATAAGGGATAAATAAACAATTGTAGTTTAGTCCGCGGCTATGGCAAAATATCACAATTTTTTTTTTGCTAATCCGCACTTCCTTTTATGATCATCGACTGGTAACGAGCGTTCGCAATCTTCATATCAGGATGTCTTGATAAACAGAGTAATATCACTCAGCCTTGCAATAGTCAATATCAGATCAGGAATGAGTAAACTGATTTTTTTTTTTTTTTACTGTGGAAGTCTGTAACGTCTGTAACTGGATACTGTTTATCAAGTCTTCCTGAAATCGATCCTATGACCATAACAAGGTCCCAAAAACAGGTAATCATGCGGATAAAGCGATATACCAGCCATTAAGGTATAAAAAAAAAAAAAAAAAATTGAAAAAGGAAGATAATGTGTTTTATTATAAAACCTGTACTAGCTAAATAATTTCCCTATTGTTTACAAATACTGGTGTGTGAAAGATAGTGACATCTGAAAAGATATCTCTGTTGTCGCCTTTTAAACTCCTATCAAGCACATGAATTTGTATAAGTGATAATCTGTTTCTCTCTACTATTTAAATGCAACAGAACTTTCTTCCCTCTAATTTATGTATATAATTCTGCACTTTTCAATGGTATTTTCATTAGAATTAAATATATATTTATCAAATAAATAAATTGTTACATATATATATGATGTTCTTCCTCAATAAAATTAAAATATTAAGCAATATATGTATTTTATAGGTTGTTCAGAATAATAAACAAATAATGTCCTCTAAAACAATTTTCAAAAAAAATCAAAAAATTCAAACCTGATAGTTGAATCTGTTTGAATGGTTTATCCAAGTTTAAGAAAGATCATAGAACTCATTTTATAATTGTTTCAGTTTCATCGAATTTTGACCAAATAATTTGGTTGGATACCCAACTAACTCTACATATTTATGTCAAGGCATATTTTTTAAAAAATAAAAAATTAAAGAAAATTTCTTAATTTGAGTGTTTCACATCAGATTATTTTACTTCCTGTTTATTACTGTAAAGAGAAACCAAATTTTCAAAAATGTGTTTTGAACGCAAAGTACATGTTGTTTGAAGTCTTCTGAGTCTGTAAAGATTTTTTTAGTAATCTCTGTGTGTGTGTGTTTTTATTTTTTGTAACATCTCGTCAGCAATTAACAATTTGGGGGGGGAGGATTTTCTTCTGATTTCGTATAGTCTCTTTATTTTTCTCTCATTCTCTCTCTCTCTCATTAAACATTAAATATATAGTTAGTAGACCACCAAGATAGTATTAAGGATTAGCAGTCTAAAGGAAAACCTAAGAGGACCGCTCCAATAAATCAACCAACACTCCAATAAATTTTCCTAGTAAAATATTTTGAAACAAAATTATAACAGACATAAAATAATTTAAATTGTGAAGAATTTAGACAATTTGGGTATCAAACAATTTGAATGGATGAACATTTTGATGAGGGGGGGGTAGTTCTGAATGGGTGATCTCACGCTTCCCTTTATTAAAAAGTCGCATTTTTGAATTCTACATACACAGGCCTATATACTATATTAATAGTAAACAATTAAATATGTAATGTGTTGTCGAAAAACAATAACAACAGGATGCCAATTCTTATAGAGATTTAGCTCGATCACTCACCTTTGTTGGCAAGACTTCAGGATTCGCTTCCCTAAAATAAAAGACAGTGTTGTTCAGCTCCGGAGAACACGTTCGGTGCTATTTTTATTCGTGAATCTTAGCGAAGGCCACAGTTAACGGCGGTGGAAACTCCGCTGCGCTAATGGTTTATATATCTATATAGATAAAAATTCAGCATCCGTATGTTTGTGGCCGCAAAACTCGTAAAGTAGTCGATGGATTGACTTGAATTTTTTTACACAACATTTCTATATAAGAGTGTTTATATATACTTTTTACTCCGAAGTTCCCACGGAAACGGGAACTTCTCCGAGGGTTTCGCGAGGTTGGCAGAAATAGACAGACTCAGACGCGTTGCGATGGTGGCGCGCTCTCTGAACCTCTTTCTCAACTACTTGTAAGTACCTCTATTCCGAATTAAAATTTAAACGGGAAATTCCGAGCCAAAATCCGTTCAAGCGGCCATATTGCGTTAGCACTTGCTTCTTCAGGTATTGCTACTACGTTGATGGAAGGAGATAGAACAGCGCATTCAGCTCTCAAACTTTCACTAAACATTCACTTCACAGAAAAACCAACATGTAACATTTTTAAAAGATCAGGAATGGGAAAGGTTCTTCGGGCCTGCAAAATCATTGTATGGGATGAGTTACAATGGCTCACAAGAAGTCATTGGAAGCATTAGACCATACATTGAAAGATTTGCGAAATAATCAGGTTCCATTTAGTGGAGCATTGGTGTTACTATCCGGTGACTTCAGGTAAACGCTTCCAGTGATACCTGCTCAACACCAGCTGATGAATTGCATGCCTGCTTGAAACATTCAACTCTTTGGAGCACAGTAAAAAAAATTCATTTAACATCCAATATGACAGTTCAACTTCAAAACGATACAATAGCTGCCATATTTTCAATACAATTTCTCGAACTCGGTAACGGCACTGCTTCTACAAATTCGGAAACGGGAAAAACCACCTTCCCATTTAATTTCTGCAGCATTGTATATTCACAAGAAGAATTAGTAGACAAGGTATTCCAAAGCATCGAAACAAATGATCAAAATCACGCATGGTTAAGGAAGAGCCATTCTAGCGGCTAAAAATGTCGACGTACTCGATATGAACAACATCATTCTAAACAGAATCGCAGGTGAAACACTGACATACAAATCCATTGACTCCGGGAGGGACCAAAGTGAAGTAGTGAACTTTCCAACGGAATTTCTTAATTCACTCGATGTTCCCGGATTATCGCCTCACATTCTAAATGTGAAAATTGGAGTGTCAATTATATTACTCCGAAACATCAATCAGCCAAAGTTACACGGTTAGTAGTTAAAAAATTGATGAATAATATAATTGAAGCAACAATTCTCATTGGGCAATTATAAAGGTGAAGGAACAAAACATAACGGTGAAGACGTACTACTTCCAAGAATCGTTCAATATGCCGTTCGAATTCAAACGACTACAATTTCCCCATACGTCTTGCGTTCGCTATGACTATCAATAAAGCCCAAGGACAAACTGTGCAAGTGTGGGTTTGTTTAGAAAACGAATGCTTCTCTCATGGGCAATTATTTGTCGCATGTTCCAGAGTCGGTAAACCATCTGATCTTTATGTTTATGCAGAAAACGAACAAACAAAAAATGTAGTCCATTCACTAGCTTTACAATATAAAAAATTTTCAGTTAAAAACATTTTCCTTTCTTTCCTTTCAGTGCACAGCATCGCAAAGTAGGGTATTATATTGAAAGATGTGTTTTCTTGCTGAGTCTGTGTTAACTATAATACTTCTATTTATTTTCCTAAAAATCAGACTGAGTCACAGCGAAGCGTGGCCGGGTTAGCTAATATATATATATACACAATATGTGGATGGGTCCGCAACGGAATATTTTCAACATCTGGTATTTTATCCGTCATAGCATACACGTTTCTTTTATTTCTGACCGGTTTCGGATTTTTATCCATTGTCATGAGTAAATTCACCAAGTCTTGTACCACTCTGTAAAATAATGCAATAAACTGTGCCAACATTTACATTTTTTAGAAATTTGTATATGTAAATAATCTGTTTTCTAAAATACGAGAATCAATGCGAGATTACAAGTTGAAATCTTGATTGATTGTGCGTTACGTTGCTAATTAGATCACTGATCAAAACCCATTTGTAGAAGTTTGCATGATTTAAACAACAACTTGCACCAAATTATTTAAGCATCAAGCAGATGGAAGTAAATTTCAGATGATTTCACATTCTCAGAAACCAAAAACCATCAATCACTGAACGATTTTTCACCAAAGTTTCCTCCAGGTTTTTAGTGCCTGTAATCATTGAATGAGTAAACAAATATTTATATACTAAATCATAGTTAACCAGCTGTTTTTAATCCATCGATCACAAGGATGCCTATTTATGAAACTGAAAATACCGTTATTTTTAAATATTTATTCTTTGTAGAATATGTGGATGAGTCCGTATTGCGGATAACATCTGGTATTTTATCCGTCGTAACATGCGTATTTCTTTTATTCCTGACCTGTTTCGGATTTCCATCCATCGCTAGAGCAAGTTCGTGCAGAGAGTTCACTTCAACACAATGTTTCAGTATACACTTGACACTTGTTGATTTGTTGATTGTATGTATATGCGGGAGGTTAAGGTTATGTTACTATGTGTGTGTGTTTACAAACATAATGGAATTATTATAAATGTAGTAAATATTTTATTTGTCCAAAACGGGTAATAAATAGGAACACTTTAAAGTAAATACTATATCTTTAATTTCTATAACTCGACAACACAACACTAATCTAGCTACACGTAGACAGACTCTAACACAACTGTGCTTAACTAATGGCCGACCTTATTCACTACTCATCAACAGTTAGTTCTCCATCGATCTATCTTACTCTATAATCGATAAACAGTCGATGCAAGAAGACTAACCCCTCGATATGTTCCCCTAATATTACCACAACTCGTTTTGGACAGTCAGCAATTCGATGACCTGGTTCACCGCAGTTGAAACAGCTATCTTTTCTGGAGCTACGCTTATCAACCAAGCTACTGTTAGGTACCTGAAAATTAATGGAAGCTAAACAGATACCTGTTTAGTCTCCTTCTTCATATTTTCGTAAATCCTTAACTTGTCCTTAAGCTGTGCAACAGACGTAGCATCATAAAGCAAAACTTTGTTCTGCGGTGTATCAATAATGCCATTTATTACATAGTGAATTAGTGATTCGGTATCTATTGATCCTCTAGAGGCTAGTTCTCTCATCACAAGGAGGTACTCTTGAGCACTCTCATTCTTCTTCTTGACTCTTGAACTTAGCATCTTATGTAAGTCAGCAGAATTAATCTTCTTTTTGAATTCTTTAAGAAGGGCTGCTTTTAAGGCATCCCAGCTTACCAACCCTCTTTCACCTTGTACGAATAATTTGGCTAGTCCAGTTAGTTTTTTCTTCGCAAATATTAGTTTTTGGAGGCCATTCCAGCCATACAGCTTGGCGTTCTCTTCAAACAGCTCTATCCATTCTTCCACACGTAAGCTGTCACCACCATCATATTCAAGGATCGAATCTTCCACATCCTTAAAACTTAAAGCGAACTGATTGAGAACTGGCGGTGAATTCACAATACATTTCTCTATAGAAGGAATCGAGGATTCATCTTCCGATTCCTCTTCACTTTCCTCGCTATCTTCCTTCGAAGAAAAATCTGTTAAATTATTTAATTTCGTGCAGATTCTTCGTGCAATATCCTTGGCGTCACCCGAATAATCTATTGTGAGGACGCTACAAATGGTTGCTAGCTCCGCCACTGAAAATGATTTCATTGCAACACCAATTTTCTCATTTAACTCTGCGTCTGTAAAGTTGAATCCCTTGAATTCTTTCAACTTTCTTCTACTTAACCGACCACATTCGTCACCAAATATTAATCTAAAAAGAAGCTTAACTGTTTTTGATGAGAGTGAATCAATCACTTTTCCTAAGGACGCTATGCTTCCAAGTGACGCCATCTGAATTCTTGTTGTTTCAGCAATCAACACTTTATCCCACTTCTGAAATTGTAGTAAATATTTTATTTGTCCAAAACGGGTAATAAATAGGAACACTTTAAAGTAAATACTATATCTTTAATTTCTATAACTCGACAACACAACACTAATCTAGCTACACGTAGACAGACTCTAACACAACTGTGCTTAACTAATGGCCGACCTTATTCACTACTCATCAACAGTTAGTTCTCCATCGATCTATCTTACTCTATAATCGATAAACAGTCGATGCAAGAAGACTAACCCCTCGATATGTTCTCCTAATATTACCACATAAATTATGATTAGACATTACAAAATAGTGTGTAATAAATAGGAAGGTTTGAAGGATATTTTATAACCAAATTTTAATAGTGTTGTTAGGTAAGTAAGCTCAGTATTTTTTTATAAGGGGAGGATAAGAAATTTCAAGAGTACACTATACTAATAAGAATAGACAAACTTTGAATAAAGGCAATGCAAATTTTAATGGAAAGTGAAAAACTTATAAAAACAATAGACAAATTTCTGAAATCTATGCAAAGATGAAAATCCGAAAGCAGTCAAGAATAAAAGAAACATGCCATGCTACGACGGATAAAATACCACGTATATTCTCAAGTAAATCCATTCCTAAAAGAATTGTGATTTGGGCATAGAGCTCATTTCGAAATTTTTATAAATCAAATAAACTGAACAATATCTGAGATTGTATACGGACTTAGGTTCTTTTACTTGGTTCCCTCTGGTTACGGATGTTCATCCATCTAAAGAGTTTAGCTTAACCAGACGATTAAGTAATGTTGACTTTCGTGGCAAGGTTTCCGTCACATAAAGTTGATGTATAGTTCGGTAATAAAAAAAAAAAAAATATACAGTACTATGAGCTAGTATAATTTGAACAGGCTATCTAGTTTTAAGGTTGCTAACAAATAGCTGCTAGTAGATCCTAGTCGTGTGCCGACCTTTAGCAATGTATCATCTTCCCACGGGCTCTGCCTAGGTTATATATCCTACTATAAAAATAATAGTACAATAAATATTGTTGCAGAGAAGGAAATTTTATTGTCTCTACTTGCAATATAATAACTTTATGTCATAAAAATTACTAATAAACAAGACATAACCATATTTTACAATTTCCGAGTCTCTGTCTCTTTTTCATGATCAATTTATTTATTGTCCATATCGATTATTGATCGTCGCTCACACATTCTAGCGTTAAATAGTCTGATTCCTTTACGGTGAATGCTAATTTATTATAGTCGTTCAATTAGATAAAAGACAAATGTTTAAAAATTTTAATGTGGTATATTATTATTTGTCTGTGGGGAGGGAAACCATACGCTATCAAAGCATCACTGGGACAATAAGATACCGAAGAAAAACAACAACAAACCGGGTCTAGAACAAAAATCCAGACCCGGATCTAAGCCATCTAAGATTCACCGCAATCCGAATAAATCGGACAATAACCTTAAGCGGAAATAGCCTAAGCTCTTCCACAGACATCCTATTCCGACCAAAGGTCCTGAACCTAATTTCCTCATAACCCAGGCAATTAGTCATAAGATGGATGGGTGTTTCCTCCTCTGTCTCACAGACTCTACAAAATGGATCCTGCATGAGCCTCATTATGTAGATATGTCTCCTTAAACCACAATGTCCAGTAAGAGATCCAATCAGATGCCTGAGAGCGCTCCGTGAAACACAGCAACGTCTCACGAATTGCCTTGTCCCGGACCCCCGATGAGCATTTTGGACTGCCGAAAACCAACTGAGCTCATCCATAAGGATGAATGCTTTGAAGCTGTCCATGTCTGGAAGCCTGACAGACATGTGTTAGAAAGACACGCCCAACCAGCAGGTCCGGGACCAATGACGGAGAGAGGCGCGAATTTTGGCAAACCTATCCACCTCATCATTCCCAAAAATTCAGAGAAGAAAGCTGTTCCAGTCATTTAGAACATTCTAACACCAACCTGGAAGTGAAGACACATGTGGTATATTAAATGAACCTTACAATTTACTTAATTTCGCGACATAATTCCTGAAAAAGATGTCTACACTTGTCCTATTGAAAAGATGTCTACACTTGACCTGTTGAAAATAGTTTGTTTCGTTTTTTTTTGTCTTGAAAATAGTCCTAACTATGTCCTTTAAACCTGGTATATTTACCACAAATGTATTGAATTGATGTGGTTGAGTCCGCAGAGCTGAAAAGCAATAGAGTTATTTTCCGTGATAGCCTCCTTCATTTTGTAATCATCGGCCGGTTTCGAGCGTTCGTTCATCATCAGTATCAACTTGCAGAGAGCGCAATCAGGTGTATAAACTGAATTTACTCTATGCAAGCCTGTATTATCGCACTATATTATTAGGACATTCTGATGATGGGCGAACGCCCGAAACCGGTCGATGACCACAAAAACAAGCAGACTCTCACGGAAAATGTCTGTAACGTAATGAATGTTTCATTTTTCTGGAAGCAAAAAAAAAAAAAAAATTAAGACAGTTCTGGGAACTGGGATAGGTAGCCCATTTCCAGCAGCTGTATGATTTGGGATAATTAATTATGCTTTAAAAACTTCAAGTATTAAGAAAATTTAATAGTTCGATGTCGAATGAACTTTGATCTGCTCTTGCTTTTTATTCGCTTTAAGGGGTGTTTTTTTTTCTAAATGACGTTTTCAATGTACAGAAATGTTTGGTGCCATTCGAGAACAAAGATGGATATTTTTAGACCAGTAGTGTTTGTGTGTGTGTGTGTATGTATGTGTGTATGTGTGTTAGAGGAAGAAACTCAAAAATGAAAACAAAAGATTAAAAATCTGATATTCCATTTAGATATCACCAGAAAATCCAGTCGATGGTTTCGATGAAATCCATCTAAGTAAAACTTCACCAGAAGTACTTTAAATCATTTTTATAAGTTTTCCGTTCTTCTCCTTGGAGATGCTTCTCCAGGTCTTGTATTTGAATAATCAGCCGCCTAACTTACTTAGCAAACTTCTTTAAATTATCTTCGCTTATGAAGTATGCAAAATCGAACTTATATATTGTCTTATATCTCCAGAGAGTTTTTTAACTTAGATGCCACTTCGAGGTGCTTCTGAATAGAAAATTAGTATCGCTTTGCTACGTATTCTTTGTATTTCGTCTTTGACTATAGTTTCAGTTAATAAACAATTATGTTTCTAAAAATTATGGATCTTATGAATATAATTTCAATTTCAAAATGGCAATGTTATTGTTTATTTTATTAAACATAATTAAGTAATATATTTAATGTTAATCAACTTGCAAGACTAGTTATTAAACGGGTTTATCAGGTCCTACATTTAATCCCATCCTTGTACAATGAATTTTATATTTAATTCGTTGTTTTTTTTGTTTTTTTTACGACGCGTCGTCATCTATGATCATTAGCGCCTGAAGCCTCTGGCCATGTTCTTTCGTTATAGAAAAAAACTGCTCATCACCAGATAGTGAGTTGTGGAGGGTCTTCTATAAAATCTTAAGAGCAGCACTACTTGGATTCAAATCCGGGGCCTATGCAAGCAAGCCTTGCGCTCTACCACTGAAAAAATCCCATTCCTAATTCGAAGAATATCTAATTATTACTTTCTCTTACTGCTTATTAGAGGATCGTAACAAACTTTCCAAATTGAGTCTTGAACTCCTTTGAGCCGAAAAGCACTTTTTTTAGAAAATACTTTGTTTTGTGTATGTATCTTTCTATGTGGTATCTTTTGTGTAAGTAGCTCTATTACGCATGTATCTATATTTATTTGTTATCTATATGAACATCAAAACTCAAAAACGAAAAATTGCAAGAAATTCATATTCGATATTCCATTGTGGGTATGCCAGAGTCTGCAGAAAGTAACTTGTTCAAAAATACTTTAACTGAAACGAACCATATTACCAATGGATATTTCAGTTTTTGATATAGAAATCATTTTT